>PIJE02000368.1:105602-145696 GCA_002895965.2 Coryphaenoides rupestris
TCTCTCTCTCTCTCTCTTTCTCTTTAGATTCAAAGAGATTCATTGGCATGGGAAGCCTAACATTTACATTGCCAAAGAACAAAACGTTAAATAAGATCCAACATAGGATGCCAAATGATAGTCGTAAAAATTAAAATAAATGTTTTTTAATCGAATACAACCACAAATAATACAGTGAAATATACTAAATACAATAAAATACAAATTTCAATGTACACGTACGGCCTCTCTCTGTGTGTGTGTGTGTGTGTGTGTGTGAGAGAGAGAGAGAGAGGGAGAGAGAGAGAGAGGGAGAGAGAGAGACGGAGGAAGACAGAGAGGGAGGGCGCAGGTTTAGCCGTGGATGCTAACCCTGCTGTGGCCTCTATGTCTTTCACTCCGGCCTTTTCTGCTGTGGATCTGCTGTTATGTATTTTAGTTTTGATGATGGATTATATTTCAGTTTAATGAATATATGTATTTTCCATTCGATATCAGTTGGATAATGAAAATGGCTTCCATTGGGATTAAAGTGGCAGAGCGACTTCAGTGAGTGGAGTAAAAAATGAGCAGATATATACCAGATATGTCTGGCAACGAAACAAAGAGGACTTGCTTCAAGATCTGGCTCCACGCTACAGATTGCAATTTTTACTGTGGCTAGGAATCCAAGATTAAATAAACCTCAAACACATTTTAATTAAACGCATACTGCCGGGCGGTTAGTTGAAATGGAACAGTTCAACCGTGATAAGACCACTCCAGCAATCAATAAAATTCAATACCTCGTTTCCAGATGCGGCAGAAAACACACATCTGGATTCTGGAGTACACAGAGCACAAAGAGTTATTGACCGGAGACACGTCGGAACCGGACCCAAGGATAATTTGGGCACGGTTCTGAAATGACATCGCTTAAGTATGCTGACTTAAGTTCAAGTGTTTATTGAGTTCAAGGAATGGCGGAGCAAAGAGATGTGTATGCGTTGTTTTCCCCAAAGCCAGCAGTGAAAATATCCCATTTCAGAAATCTTTTCTACATTATATACTGTATCTAGTTCTTTAGCACAGGCTTTAATCCAATGCACCTTTGCCCTCCTGACAACCAGCAAAGCATACAATCAATATTAGAGAAATTACAAAAACGACCTATTGGACTGGAGAGTAACAAAACCCAAAGGAAGAATATGTCTTACAATTTTCTTTTCTAGATCTCATAAGAAATACATCAGATTCTCTGATTTATGACTCTGGACAAAAGCTACCATCGAGTAAAAGACGGGAGAAACATAAGATCAGCGGTATTTCTTATTTAAGACATTCTGAGGTGTTTCTCCTTAACTACACGTAGAGACATATCAGATGTCGAGACTTCAAGGAAACATTTGACGTTAGTCTGAGACTGGAAATAGACAAAAGTGATAGTATGCTGAGATATCAATGGTATCTCAGCTTGATTTCAGTAAAGGGTCTCTCCAAGAAAAATGTTTTTAATCCAATTCTGGGGCTTTTACTTACTTTCCAATATCATATAGGAGGCACCCTGTCTACTGCACAGTAGGGCTGTCAATATCAATACCAATACCTGTACTGACTGATTAAAAGTTAAACAAAGAACTGCATTTAATGACAGAAAACTTTAAATACTTAACTAGCGCACACTGTGGTGCGTTCGTAAATGTACGCACCGTGAATGCAAATATTTCCTCGGTTTGTGTAGATTTCTTGAGCTATTTGAATCTTAATTGGGAAAGCCAATTATCTGAAGATTGCAATTATGTATTCGGGCCAGGCCTACTGAAACACACACACACACACACACACGCACACACACAGGCACACACACAGGCACGCACACACACACAGGCACGCACACACACACACACACACACTCGAATAAGAATAAACAGGGCCATAAGGTAACGCTTGCCTAATGAAGTTAATAACAATGTGATCTGCCAGAGAGACACACACACACACACACGCACACACACACGCACACACACACAGAACACAAGCACACATACAGACACATACACATAGTGAGTAGCGCATATATGTCTTCTTAAGGCTCTTTGTCAATGTCCTTCATTTTTGGTGCCTGGACAATCCATCTCATTTTGGCAACTGCTTACTTCCAGCAGATTAAATGTGTCTTTAAATGGTGTCTTGTGTTATATTGTCAGCCAGCTAAAAGAGTAGGTTTTTATTTGTCATCGAGTACGATCTTATCTGAAATTACGGACAATGTCGTGTGCAATAGTACTTTCCAACATCATGTGGAATATTCTCAATATCATTTGCAATATTGCTTTTCAACATCATGTGCAACATTCTTAATATCATGTGCAATACTACTTCTCAATATTACCTTTCAATGTTACCTTGCAATATTACCTTTCAACATCATGTGCAATATTCCTAGCATCATGTGCAATACCAGTTCCAACTTATTTCTACTCAATATATCATGCCTGTATTGTTACTCTATAAGGCTTATACACTGAACCTTTATTATTCTATTGTTTTCATTCAATACCATTGCCAACTTATTTTGTTGTACTAAATATAGACCTTTCTTAACTATAATGTTTTTCTATTAGGTTTATACATTGTAAATGTATTCTTATGTTGTTGGATTTTTTTTAGCAACCTCTGGCACAAGAATTTCCTTCTGGATGAATAAATCTTATCATCTTATCCTATCTTAATGTCTTGGGTCACACAGGAAATAAAACAAAGCTTTTCCTGCGTCGCTTTCTAATGAGAAAATGTTTTTTTCTTTATAAAACTATAATCTTGTGCTATATAAACAAACACAGGATTATGCTTAAAACCCTTTTGTTTTAAGGTCTTTTTTCAGTTTTCAACGAGACTTTTTCGAGCATATTGAAGTTACCTCTGCACCTTCTATCTGCCCAAGAAAACAATGGACTGATTCTAATGTAAATTAGTATCTGAAAGCAATGTCGTCGAGGGCTTCTTTCGCGTCCCTCTTCTCCCTCACTCTTCCTCTAGAACGTTCCGAACCTTTGTGCGATTTAGCGAGACGCACCTCAGATTAATAAGCGATTCATCCGCCTTTCAAAGTAAGGGCGTTTTTTGCGCTAACGCTGTTTTATCTTGGAAGGTGATGACAGAACGAGAGGGAGGGAATAAATGGCGTCTAATTGCCTGGTGCCTATTGTTAATGCTATTCAAAGCCAGGGAGACGCTGGAGAATTGAACGCTATTGGGGTTTTGTTTCTGAACTGTGTTGTTTTGACCAATGGCTAATCTTATTAGCAAATGCAGACATATATATAATATATATATATATATATATATATCCCGTTCACTAATGGATATGATGATCTGGGGTGCGGGCTTGGCTCAGTGTTTGTTCTCTTGTTGAAAGACAGCAGGGGTTCGGGGGGTGTTTACAGCAAGGGTTTTTAATGAGGACAACATGGGGTTTCCTCCAGCGAGGCGTTTGTGGTTAGTTTGTCTTGTAGCCACTGTGTGAAGAAAAGCATGAAGAAAAAAAAAACCGACCAAACCGAAATACTTCCGTTCCTCCGATTGTTCTGAAAGTTTTTTCGTTTGCATTCGCGTTATGGCGTTAAAGAGACACTGGTTTAGTGTGTTCAGCACCGAGACACTTCTGAGGCACACTGACACTCCAGCGATGGCATGATGATGAAGATGAGGAGGAGGAGGAGGAGGAGTAAGACACAGGAAATGAAGGTGGGCCGTGGGTGTCAAGATGGAGACGGTGGGGGGGGGCGGGGTCACCAATTATAGACAGCTGTGCCTCGAAACTAGAATGGTATTTACTCCGACTTTACCCCCAATTTTTATTTCTTTAACCTTTTACCGTTTGTTCTGCAAACTCGTCCCGGTTCCCGCCGTACGGCGTTAACACGACGACGCGAGGGCTTCTGTGTTTTCGTTCGTGTTCGTTCATTTCTTCAAGGGGAAAGTGATTGAGGTGATCTCAAGACTATTCTGGTGTCCTTGTTGTTACGGTGGAATTGGCAGAGTGGCTGTGTGACACACCTGCACACATACGCACGCACATCACAGACACACACACGCACACACACACACACACACAGACACACACACACACACACACACGTCCGCACGCATGCACAAACGCACACACACACACATGCATAAACGTAGATACAATGCTTACAGACACACACACACACACACACACGCCAAGCCACCCCCAGGTACTGCTCCAAAGCAATGAGAAGGATGGGATGTTGTGTGTGTTTTACTGTTAATCTGCACCACAAGCAGCAACAGACAGACATTCTGTCATTTAGACACTTTCTTTTATCCAAAGCCACTTTGAGCCGAGAACAAGCACAGCATACAACACAAATCCGAGTGTAACTACAAAATAAAATGAAAGTGCTGCACAACAACACCACCAACAACAACAACAACAACAACAACAACAAATACCAACTACACAGAGTGCGGAGCTGCCAACAGTGCGGACAACAATGTTGATCGACAACTCCAAACGGGGGCCACATTTTGGCATTTGGTGACTCCAAGCGTACCTGCCTGACGCTGACAACCTCCTCCTCCTCCTACTCCTCCTCCTCCTCCTCCTCCTCCTCTCCTGCATGCACATACAAACTCCACCTCTCAGGGTTTCAGTGGAAGCAGGGAGGTGGAGCAGTGGTGAGGGTGCAGGTGGTGGTTGTGCAGGTGGTGGTGGTGCACGTGGTGGGTGGTGGTGGTGGTGGTTGGTGGTGGGGGATGGGTGCAAACACCTCCCACAGGCAGGAATAGCAATGTAGGAGGGGTAATATGCTCCCAGCTACACGCTCCAGACACTATAATTGCTTTCCCCTTCCGTGCAGATAGATACCGAGCCACACCACACACACACACACACACCACACACAACACGGCTAGGATCTTGTCATTCTGATATGCAAGTGGTGTGTGTCTATACGTGTGTGTGTGTTGCTGTGGGGGGGCGTTGGAGGGGGTGGTTCCTGCAGGCAGGCCGAGGAGGGTGGTTGGTGGGGCTGGGTGGGTAGAAGATCTGTTCGGCGGCCATGATGCACCTCGGCATGAATGTGTTCCTTTATTTCTTTGTCCTTACAGAGCTCACCTTGCGAGGCCGAACAAGAAGCGCTCTGTCCAGGACACTCGACAAGCGGCCACTGAGTGGTCAGACCAGACACTTGTCCTGTGTGTGTGGATGTGTGTGGATGTGTGTATGAATGTGTGGGTGAATGTGTGTGTGAATGTGTCTGTGAATGTGTGTATGAATGTGTGGGTGGATGTGTGTATGAATGTGTTGGTGATGTGTGTATTGAATGTGTCTATGAATGTGTGGGCGGGATGTTGTGTGTGAATGTGTGTATGAATGTGTCTGTGAATGTGTGTATGAATGTGTCTGTGAATGTGTGTATGAATGTGTGGGTGAATGTGTGGTGAATGTGTGGTATGAATGTGTGGGTGGATGTGTGGTGAATGTGTGTATGAATGTGTGCTGTGTATGAATGTGTGTATGAATGTGTGGGTGAATGTGTGTATGAATGTGTGGGTGAATGTGTGTATGAATGTGTGGGTGAATGTGTGTATGAATGTGTTGGTGAATGTGTGTATGAATGTGTTATGAATGTGTGTATGAATGTGTTGGTAGGATGTGTGTATGAATGTGTATGAATGTGTGTATGAATGTGTGTTGAATGTGTGCGTGAATGTGTGTATGAATCTGTGGGTGGATGTGTGCGTGAATGTGTGTGTGGATGTGTGCGTGAATGTGTGTATGAATGTGTGGGTGAATGTGTGTATGAATGTGTCTGTGAACGTGTGTATGAATGTGTGGGTGAATGTGTGTATGAATGTGTTGGTAGATGTGTGTATGAATGTGTCTGTGAATGTGTGTATGAATGTGTCTGTGAATGTGTGTATGAATGTGTCTGTGAACGTGTGTATGAATGTGTGGGTGAATGTGTGTATGAATGTGTTGGTAGATGTGTGTATGAATGTGTCTATGAATGTGTGTATGAATGTGTGGGTGGGATTTGTGTGTGAATGTGTGTATGAATGTGTGGGTGGAATGGTGTGGCGGTGAATGTGTGCATGAATGTGTGTATGAATGTGTGTATGAATGTTGTGGGTGAATGTGTGGGTGAATGTGTGTGGTGAATGTGTGTATGAATGTGTGTATGAATGTGTGTGTGAATGTGTGGGTGAATGTAAGGCATTCGGATGAAGACGCTGTATAGATTCAAGATTCACGAAGTGTAATTCAGTCACATACACATACAGGATGTGCAGTGCAGTGAAATGAAAAAGTGGCGATGCCCAGCGGAATGTATTAAAGAACAATACAATGCAAATATAGAAATATAGATTGCATTTATATATATCCATTTACCATTGACCGTTCGTCCTCGCCACCGCCGCCTCCACCACCACCACCACCCCACCGCCTCACCACCGCCACCCATCCACCACCAACAAGCATCATTATGATACCACCGAACATCCCCCTCCTCCCTCCCTCCCCTATCCCACTATTATCAACTCCCTTATCCGTGCATTCCCCTCCCGATCCCTGTCTCTCCTCCCCTCCTCCTCCTCCTCCCCCACCTCCTCCCTATCCTCCCCAGCCTCCTCTCCCACCTCCTCCCCATCCTCCCCAGCCTCCTCGTGTCCTCCTTCCTGGTTCGGGGGGGGCGTTGTCCCGGCGAGGTGTTGACAGACAAGCTCCGCCCGCGTCCTTGCCCTAGTGGTCTGGTGTGCCTGCGTCCCTAGCGGTTGGCCTGTTCTAAATGTGTGTGTGTGTGTGAGGTTGTGTGTGTGTTGTCTCAGACAGATGGAAAGCCAGAGAGAGTTTTGTGCCCTCTCCTCCTCCCCCCCTGCGGAGGAGCTGCTCATCCCAGTCGGAGCGGCCCGGGGACGGGGACGGGGACGGGGACGGGGACGGGGACGGGGACAGGGTGGGTATATAACTCCACTCCCCCAGACTCCCGAAGGGGACAGCTTATTGCCCAGTGCCCCGGATTCCCGGCCCATATATACCTGGCAACACACAATGCATTCACACTAATAAATAGTAAGAGAAGAAGAAGAAGTTCCATTGCAGTTCCATAACAGTAGCCCTGGTGCTAAATCTGGTCTTAAAACCCATTGGTTAAAATGAGCTGGTAATAGAATAGGGGAGTGGATTCACGCAGCTGCACACACACACGCACACACATTACTTTGAGTCGATAGTGCTATACAATTACCGGGACAATGCCTGTGTTCTTGAAAGATCTATTTCTGAAAGGAATTTGAAAAAAGACATTGATTCCGGCAGGAAATTAGGGTCTTTATCTCTATTGAAATGTTATCTGTAGTTGTTCCCAGCTCTAATGGCTTTTGGCTAGACCTTGGCATTCAGTATATGTGTGTTCGCTCGCTATGTTCCTTCACTTCTGTGACCTTTCTAGGTCAATTCAGGACACTACCTGGTGACATATATAACCTCTAGCGACACACTCTGTATGGAACGAACAAGCAGCCAAGGCTGTAGTTTGGTAGAGCGTGTGGTAATGGTTGAACACTTCAGGCTCTTTTGTATTTTCTGTCTTTCATCTCTACTGTCTTATAATAAGACAAAATAAGACCGCTGACCTGCTCCGGCGTCATTAAAAACGACATTGACTGTTTGATGAAGATCTTGGCCACTCACAACCTTCAGATGACTTTTATTTAATGATGCTGATGTTGCGGTGTCGTCAAAAATGATTCGAAAGAAAGCACTTCCATCGATGTATCCTTGGTCCAAAGCCGCTTCAGGCTGCTTCTCTGGCTCCTCGTGGGTGATGTTCAAGGAGAACATTTTGGGTCGCAGAAACCTGCAGAGTCGTGGTGTGGCGACTAATGGAATGCGGCCCTGTGTGAGCCTTGCTGTGAAGCCAGCCTCACTGGAGTCCCGTTGCCCTTGCTCAGGTAAGCCTGGGAGGTAAAGGTTCCTCAGGTGCTCGGTCCACACCCCCCCCGCCCCCCCCCCCCCCCCCCTCCCCCCTCCCCCCGCCCACCCCATCCATAATTACACGCGTTGTCATTTCTTTTCACCGTGTTATTCGACCGCGCCGACCGACGTGTGCATTGCGGATTCATTAATGCTCGAAAAACATCAGATTAATCCTCCGCTTTGGCATGGAGCCTGGCAATTACTTTAAGGGTCAACCATAATCAGCCTGCCGCTCTCACACCATTGTGTAGATTAGATGAGAAGCCTATTATGATTAAACAGGACAGTAAAAGGGGGTTGGCACGCCACCGAACCGAATTGGAACTGCTCGTCCGGAATATTGATTTTCATAACACCGCGTCAGTGCCGGTTGTATTTCTCCTGATATTTATTATCCGGGGGGGATAAACCTCCGAGCTGAGATTAATTTCTTTGGCTTAAAGTGGAAGCTATAGCCACGCCACGCCACTGGAAAGTACGGAATACATGTCTTTCTTAAGCCTGTTGTGCCTGTTAATTATGGAACGCAATCTTCCCAAATTGTCCAAAACAAACGAATAAAAGTTGTAAAATTACATGCGTAGCGGTGTCGTGGCTAAGACTTCCAAGATCCCTGGCTAAAAGGTTCTTGGTTTGATCTCCAACATCCACAGCTATAGACATCCTATCCAACCACCACCGCCTACCTGCTCCTTATCAAGACACACTCAAAAGCAGGACAATCGCAGGATATACTGCAAGGATAGGGTGCGCCGCCGTAAGTTATCTGTCCAATATCTTCACCATTCCACTGCATCATCAGGTGCTACTCGGTAGATCTCCCCGTCCGTAGGTCTGCCCATCATTCTTATTTTTATACCTCCTGTCTCCGACCCCCCCGCCGCCCACCCCCCCCCATATGACCACCGCTCAAATGGGAGTCTATGCAGCTAAATTCCAGTCTTCCGACCCTGGGAACCTGTTGGACGGACTGAACTGCCCCCCCCCCCCCCCCAACTCTCATCAGTATTCCGTATAAACTCTATCAGAGTCTGGAGCCCAGCGAGGACCTCTGTAATTGTCACCCCAGAGCCGAGAGAAAGAGAGAGAGACAGAGAGAGATAGAGAGAGAGAGAGAGAGAGAGAGAGAGAGAGAGAGAGAGAGAGAGAGAGAGAGAGAGAGAGCTCATTGTGGGCACGGAGAGGGGTTGGAAGATCATAGGGAGGGAGGGAGTGAGTAAATACACCGGGCTATCAAACGCAGCTCCTTTCCCGCCCCATTATTTATTGGCCGAGCAGATGCCCTTGCCTGGGATTGCTTCTTACTTGGCTTCTCTCCCTCCTTCGGCTTCTCCTTCTCTTTCCTCTCCGCCCGTCCTCCCTTCCTCCATCTCTTCCTCCCTCCCCACTCTCCCTCCATCCTCCATCCTCCATCCTCCCTCCTCCCTTTCACTTCATCACACATCGAATCATTGAGTCATGATCCAGCTGGTCTTGCTACCGGGGGTCTCCTTGGTCGGTGTGAAAAAACCCCCCAGAAAAAGCGGCTAAAACGTTAGCCCAATTTTAGAGAGAGAGGGCCCCCGCCATTTCGTGGCCCCTGCGCACCACCCCGCCCCCCCGCCCTAATCACCCTGCCCACACATGGTGCCAGCGAGACCACCCGGGCCAATGGGTCTGGGCCTGCGATCCGGGGCCCTCAGGACACGGATATGTGCACGCGACCCCGTTTAGAAACTGAGATGCACAGTGGGGGGGGAGAGAGAGAGGGAGTGAAGGGGGGAACACCTGTTCTGTTCTTTTGGTCGCCCGCAATTAGGATTTAATCGGAAACGCATTGGTGATGACATGTTCTTCATGAAATGAGATTGTGGGGGGGGGGGGGGTGATGAACAGCATTTGGATCATGAAACATTTTGGTTTTAAATGGAGCGTTCGCCGTTCGTCGGATGTAGTGTCGGGCGAGAGTGTAAATCATTTCCGTCATTATTTTGGACCGGGAAAAAGATCCCGTTTTTGTTCTCCCGTTTTGTTTTTTTGGGTTTTATATATGCTAAATGTGATAGTATTTGTAGGGGGATTGTCACATCCATTCTTTTTTAACTGGGTAAACAAAAAGTTATTAATGATAAATAGACAAGACCTTTATCTTTGATATCAAACATTTCACAAAGTCAATTTTGTTTCCTTTTTGATCCAAATGCGGCGGTTATTATAAATAGCTGTTCGCTATTTGAAAAACCGTCAATCAAAAGTGTTCCGCTCGGAACGCTAACTCGCACTCTAAGTCTATTTTAATCAGAGAAAACAGTGGATCAGTTATTCGCCACTTCACTCCGCCGCGACAGCCTGATCAATCCACAGCCAATTCTTCAAGTAAACATCTAAGAAAGTAAACTAAAAACTAAACAGAAATGAGAAGATTGTATCGTGACAAACTTTGATGAGCAAGTGGCCAATCCCTACACAGAGTAGCCTACGAAAAAAACAAAGGCCAACGACAAGTTCCCACACATTTTACTGTTCTCTGCTTCGACTTGACTTGGCGACGGTCTGCAATGAGCTGTTGTGAATATTAAGCACGGTCTGGATGACAAGCAGGTGTAATTAATGAAGACGAGTTCAGAGCGCCAACGGCAACATCATCTCCGGCATAGACAATGGATTATTTCGGCTGCAGCAGTTCTCAACTCAGAAAGCGGTTGTGAATCATAGGAACGGGGGGGGGGGGTACTTGGATGCTAACTTGGATGCGAAGTTTTTCGAGAGGGTCACGTGGTCGATCTTGAATCTTGAACATTTAGCGCAATTATCGGCACGATTCGTCTCATTCTTCTGCCCTTCTCCGGGGTCAAGACATTGCAGACCCTTGAGGTGGGTCCCCAGGGAACACTTTTGGTTGGGTTGATGCTGGGCGCTGACTGAACACTTGAAGCTTCAGTACGCTCCTTATAGAATTATGAATGAAATTGACGTACAAAGTTTCCAGGAGTGGACATTATACATTTCAAAGTTCTGACACTTGACTGAATTGTTCTGAAAGTTCTGAATTGACAAAATGAAGTCATTCATTTATATTGTGACCTCTCTCCCTCCTTACCGGTGGAGGTATTTGAACTGATCCAATGGGTAGATTAGTCGACCAGTCGACCTGTACCAAATGGTAAGCTTATCTATCCCTTCATACATCTGGGTGGACAGTCCCACTTGTAATGTCACCAGAGGGTAGTCGCATGGCCATTTTGAAACAGAATGTAATGCCTCACAATGAAAAAAAAAAATGTCTTCTTCTTTTGTGCTGCCTTAACGTTTATGTCGACCACTGCATGCTGGAGTACCGCCTGAAGACTGTTGCTGTCTCTCGTTAGTGTCACTGTCATTGTCCACCTCAGGCTGGCTATGTTGAAAACAGGCTGTAAATCGATGCATTTGCCCCGCCTGGTGTCTATGTGAGGTTCACAACTGGACTGATCTGGGACCCTTTGTATCTGTGCATTGAGTGGGCAAAAAAAGCACACAAATAGTATGATTGAGACACAGTTATGTAAATTATTTAATCCTGCGAGTTGCGTTTTGTAACACTTTTATCCAAAGGGAGTGAGGCTGAGAAAAATTAATGAGTAAAATACAAAATCGGACAAATAGTGACATTTGTGTGACAGTATGTCTCTGTCTGTCTGTCTGTCAACACTCATGTGCGCACTTCAAAACTGGGGTTTAGAACAGTACAGAGCATTTAGAATCCGTTAGGAAAGCAAAACACAAGAAAGTCACGTATAAAGTGTGTCTATAGTATCAATGGAACGCTGTACTGGTGCTGTACCAGTATGAACTGGTTTGTTCTTGCTGTATATTTTTCACGTGATGTAGTGGTGGCATTCGAATCCATAGCCATGTTCCCCATGTGACCAACCTCTGGTGACATCACAAATGGGAGTGTTCACCCAGACAACGTATAATGCCTAGATCAGCCTACCCAGGGGACTGTACCAAACTGGTAGTCTTATCTATCCCAGCATGCGTGTGGGTGGACACGCCCACACAGACACTTTTTAAATGGTCAATCACACGTCACACCTGGTGGTAAATAGGGAGTCCTTTAAGCCTCTATGTAAGTGCGTTCACTTGCATCAGTGGATTCATGCATACTGTTATACTTATGAAGATACATCATTATGACATCAAGGATCCTCACCCGCCCAACAACAACCTGTTCCAAAATGTCTGTGGTCAGGCAAGCGCCTCCGCAGTCACGCTGCTAGAGACTAAAATTGAGTTTATTCCGCAGACCCATCAGGACTGTGAACTCTGACCTCAGTAGCCCCCCCCCCCCCTGCCCATAACTTGATACTACATTTTTAATATTGACATGCCTACTTGATATGCCTTATTGATATGCCTACTTGACTATTCAATATATTTTTTTAAAAACTGCTTCTTTTCCTATAAATGGTGTGGATATTCTGATTCTTTCCCTTCAATTGTGATATTTGTGATATTTGTATTGTTTTGTTGCACATTCCGCTGGGCATCGACCATTAAAATTATTCAATCTTGAATCTTGAATCATTAAAAAGATGTTTTATTTATCAATGGTTCATACATATGCTACGATATACTCCCAGACACCAGCACAAAACAAAAACAACTGGAAGAGAAACCAGAATATCCTGCAGTGCCTCACTTGAGACGCCGTCAGCTACGCCATTGAACACTCCACCTGCCCGTCAGCCGTGGACAGCGCCAACTCAGTCAAGTATGCGAAAAGAGCGAGTACCAAGTACCACTCACTCAGAAGCACTTACGCCAGAAAAGACACGTCTTGGCGTCGTCTTGGTTATCGAGAATGCCTAACGGGCAGAGCGCAGGCATCGGGGATCGCACCCCAGCACCTTTAGGCCTTTTGGAAAGGATGTTAATCCTCAACCTCGTCCAATCACACAAAGGTATTCTCTGGGCAGACGCAGGGAGCACGGTTGCCATAAAAGCCTAATTGTGGGATTAGCCACGGTTGTAAAGTGCTTAATAGGCTCCGTGCACAATAACAACCTTTATCATGATAGCTTTTTCTTTTTTTTTGCGCAGAAAGCACTTATCACATTAGCCAAGGAACCCCAGGTGCCGTTCGTCTCAGCCGAATGCTGGCCTGTGTGTTGATGATCCATTAAAAGCTACTGTATGGCAACCGCCTTTTTAGGAAAAAAAATGAACGGCAACAACAAAAAAAGCAGCCGCCATTGATGAATGGATTCATATCCTCCGTCACCCGCCAATATCTGGTGTTGTTTTGTGTCAGACCAGGTCAACTGAAACAAACAGACGACGAGAGATGGGCTCGAGTCACCGTGAAAGTTGCCGTGTTTTAATGAGGTCACCCCCGCCGTCGTATGGGTGCCCGCAGAGGACATTATGAGATGAGAAGTTGGATGTCGGTGATGCCGCTGCCTCTGTTAATATAATCATCTAAGACGAGCCCAACGGATTACAATAATTGCAGGCTATAGTAGACGAACATCAGCAATAGGTTTTCTGAACGTTTTAATACTTTAAATGATCAACGTTTAAGGTCGTAAGGTTAATCAGGTACATATTTCATAATATGTTATGCTATTACTTACAACTCACTGTGCGATGACTATTTTATATACAAGGTACCTGTTCATTATATTATGGCTTGTGTTGCTGACTCCTCTGTGTGTGCAGTGGGTGGGTGACAGAACTGAACGTTCTCTCCCATTGATTGCTTGTAACAAGATGAAAATGAAATGAGGAAAGTAAGACGTAAAAGTGACAAAACAAGTGACACTTTAAAAAGTGATATATTACTGCACTGATTGCATTGACACCTCAGCCAGAACCAATGCGTGTGTGTGTGTGTGTGTGTGTGTGTGTGTGTGTGTGTTTTCAGCCTTCTCTCCTTTTGTGTTTTTATAGAATGTGTTATAATAGAATTCATATGTATTTCCACACACTGGTACCAAAGCTTCTGCTAAAGGACTGGTAAATTGGTAGTGAGTTGAATCACAGGTCCAGAATTACAGTAATTACAAGCTCTGTTGTATCAGTGTGTCGGCTATCAACAACCAGTGGTGGATGGACCACACACACGCACGCACACACACACACACACGCACACACACACACACACGCATGCATACGCTCGTGCACACACGCACACACACACACGTGCGCGCACCCTCTGCATCAGTCCTCAGGTTAATGCCGGGGAGTGACACCTGACGCTACGTGTTGTCAAGGCAACAGACATTCGACGAAAAAAAAGGGGTCCATTTAATGATGATGATGATGATGATGGCCCCGATCCCATTAATGATGAAGTCATGCAGTTATTGTCACAGCGTGAGTACGGAAGTAAAGCTTTGTTGACGTATTATTAAAACACCATACTCATAAAGTGCTTCACACACACACACACACACACACACACACACACACACACATATCCAAACACACACCAAAAATAAATGACACACAAACAACACTCTCAATGAGAGAACGACCAAACTAAAACAAAACTAAAACTAAACTAAAAGATAAGACAGGAATAGAGATATATAGAGAGACTTGCCCGTAAAGTCAAGCTTTTAGAAGCCTCTTAAAACAGTGGTAAGACTCAGCAAATCTGATCGATGTTGCGGGTGGGGGGGGGGGGGGGGGGGGGGGGAGAGAGGTTTCCAAAAGGCTGAGGCTGGAACAGCAAAGGCAAGATCACCTTTTGATTTGCGATCGGAGCGGAGCAGAATGAATAACCAACGTTCAGAAATATATAACCGGGAGGGGGGGGGGTGGGGGCAAGGTCATGCGGAGGATGCCTCGTATGTAATCACCAGCATCTTGTGGCGTGTTCTGGATCCTCCGGGGAAGCTAATGGAGGGAGGCGGGAACACGGCTAGCGGTCGTTAATAGCCTGACGGACGCGCTCTGAGCTAACCGTAAACCATTTAGAGCGGCTTGACTCACGCACCACGTGTGGAGGGAATTACCGTGAATCTAGACGGGAGAAAATCAAGGTGCGGATTAATATTTAATCACGCCGTGGTCCGGGCGAATACTCTTCCCCGATTGGCCGGCAGGTGTGCGTGCATTGCTGGGTTTATTTCAAGTTTAATCGCATCCGCTACCCAGCCAATATGGCGCGGTGTGAACCCCTTAATGAACCCAATAACCATCGCAAACCATCGCAAAAAACATAACTCTGAGACAATTCTGACCCGACATTAAAGAACACAGCCGTCGTGAAGTTGTCAACTTGCTAAACTAAAGCCCAGGAAGGTAAGCACACCAATGGCTGATATTCTGATTCACTTCAATCTATTTTGGAGAATAAAACAATTTTGAAGAACGCGACGCCGCAGGGGAACAAATAACATCGTACTTTATACAAGTGTACAGAGCCTTAACGGAGCCACGACCGTCGCTTACCTCACTTTTATACGGTGACTAACCGACACGGTTCTAAAAGGCACAAGAAGTATTTCTATTTTGTAGTTCTTATTCTATTTTGTATTCCTTTATAATTACTGTCGGTTGTCAGGCGTTTTGCACAAAAAGTTTTTCACTCACTGCTTATACTCACGTGTAAATTGTGAAGTCACAATAAAATACTTGAAACTTGAAACTTCTTGTCGTGCGACGGTGAGCTCTTGCGTCATAACCTTTACATTTTTTGAGCGCAGAACTTGAACTGAATGCTGTGGTTACAAGTGCGAGACGATCGACTTGGAAGTGCGCGTTAAACGGTTTTAAGGCGCTTGGCGGCGGCGCGTCAAGTGTGTCGTTCTACGGCCCGCACCGCGCCCGAAAGAACGCTTAACGTTAACGTTTCGTCTCCTCGTTGATTATCCCCAACGTGGAAGTGACTCGGGAGGAGTGCTTGACCGTGCTAAACTTGAGTCGATGCATCAGGTTCTGTTTTTTTGTGGGTCGTTTTTTTTAGTTTTTACATTAACCTGGCCGTGATGTGAAGCACTTTCGTTTATGCGCTCGCGATCGCAGTATCGATCGTCTTCGCTGTGATTGTTCACAGCGCCGACACGGAAGTGGATTTTTGCTAAAAGAGTCTAAATGCTAAACGACTCCGTCTCAATGTCCCCACGCTGCAGGCTTTTAGTGTCCGGTTTGCTCTTTCGACCTATGAGCTCGTTATCCGTGGTTACATCAGGCCTACGTTTAATCCTGGTGGACGCGGGTAGTACAGGAAAGACCCATAACTCCCACAGCTCTCCCTAAAACAGCAAATGAACACTCTCCCCTCAACACACACACACACACACACACACACGCACACACACAGACACACACACGCACACACACACACTGTAATGAGAGTGGCGGTAGGGTGGTGTAGGCCATATTTGGCCATACATATTTGCATATCTTCATCTTCATCATATTTGTGTCCAAGGATATTTGAATAAAACAACTTAACTAACCTTTCTTAACTCCCTTTTTTGTTGTCATCTTAAAACTGGCGGTGTCTTAAGGAGACGGAAACCCCAGTAAGCCGTCGCTTGCTTGCCCCAACACGACGACACCCTCCCGCGCCGCTTAATCAAAGACGGAGTGCTGCTTTTAACGCCGTTCCAAAACCAATAAGCCTAGATTAAAACAATGGATTTAAAACGCCACACACTGACTCACACACTGCTCCACACAGTCACACAAGCCCCCACTCCACCACCCCCCCTACACACACACACACACACACACACACACAATATCCCTCTGCTAACGGGCGTACACTGGCGTTGATGCCGCCAACCAACAAAGTTATTATTTAAGGCGGCACCTCCGCTCCAATTCCCCGCAGCCCTCATTAAAAGCCTTGCTACGTTTAATCATGTATGTAATCAATAGCACTAATCCTCTCGGCCTAATGCAGTCGCAGATGCATTTGCGCCGCCGCCGCCGCCACGCCGCCGCCACCACGCCGCCGCCACGCCGCTAGCAGCTCCGGGGCAGCGCGGTGGACGGCGGGGAATAATGAATCTTTGCACCTCTACTCTTGTTCTCTGTGGATGATGACCGCTAGGCTGAGTTGAATGGAAAATCAGGAGGGTGGGTAGGGGTGTGGGTGGCGGTATATTAGCAAAGGAGAGACCAATTGGTTTGTTGTTGTTGTTGTTGTTGTTGTGGCCTTCGGAAATCAGGTTTGCACATTTGAATCCCTGACTTTTTTTTTTTGAAATGGCTTTTCTACAGAGGTAGTGTAATTTGCAGAGCTTTCATTGCATGGATTTGGGGGCAGCCTGTCGCTCGGTGTGTGTGTGTGTGTGCCTGTGTGCGTGTGTGCGTGTATGTGTGTGTGTGTGTGTGCCTGTGCGTGTATGTGTGTGTGTGTGTGCGTGTGTAAGTAAGTAAGCATCCTTTACAAGGGTCTTACAACACAACATGAATAAATCATGGAGGAGACCGTTGACCACCGGAGCCGCACGGTGAAAGTGCAGAACTAGAAAAACAATACATTGTGAAAGACGAAACTACACAGAATACACAATAAAAGAAATACACAACGAATACATAGAACGCAGGCCTGGTGCATAGATAGAATGCAGACAGCCTGATGTTTGGGTAGAGTCCACAGTTTATTTCTCTGTTGTTTATTATTCTATTATTTTATTACTATGCAACCTCTGGCACAAGAATTTCCTTCGGGATTAATAAAGTTTTATCTCATCTGATCTTATCTTAGATTCATCGGACCATTGGGTGCCGGCGGATTGTTCCATAATTCAGGCTCTGTGGCCTCCGGCTCGACCACCAGCACGGCTCTCAAGGCGGCGAGTTGCGTCGCGCGGCCAGACGGCACATTTAACACATTTGACCTCCGACGGGTGTGAGCCGATGAGTAACGATGACGTAATTCAGCCACAGCCAACAGGACTGTGCAACGCAATGCTCCGTAAGTAGAACGGAGAGAATGTTTCAACAGGATCCTATACGGCACAGGGAGCCAGCCAAGAAATCAGTGTGGATAAAAGTCAATGTGAGATGCATGTATACCGTAAATCCTCTAATAGTGGCCGGGGTCCTTTATTTACTGAGCCGCAAAGAGCACCAGGCCTTTATTGGAGGCAGGCTTATATTAGCGGCAGGACTTTATTTCTTAAAATGAAACTCTCATGGACATAATCCCTTAATTTACTGACTTTTATTGCACACGTTGCCACATAAAAACAAAACAAACAAAACAGTGAGATTCAGCTGCAAATAACATAATGGTAACAAAACAGCACCGCAGCCTCACGTCGGGAAAATACGGCCACTGTAAAATAAAACAACCCTGAGGTAGGAATAAACATTACCGTAATACGGTAGCCAGTTCACGGCAGTCAAAGTGCAAGCAAAGTCCAAACAAAAAAATAGCCTATCAAAATAAATATTATAATATATATACCACCATGTCAAACCAAACTGCAGTCTCGTCCATTGCAATGATTTCCTTCTCCAAAATCCCTTTAGAGCTGACAGATCTGGGGTCTTTCTGTGCCGCGGTGGTGCGACGCCGAAGTGAAAGGTCGTCGCGTTTCAGAAGTTTTCCGAGCCAGCCGCTGCTCTCGCCACAAACTCCTCGCCGGCTCCATCGCCCACTTGAAGAGCAGATCTCCTTCGCTTTGTTTTGTCTCATTTTCCTCGAGACTCTGTTGTGTTTCGTCCCGCGTGGAGTAGATCCAGTCTGAAAGTTTAGCTTCCAGCTCCAAGCTCACTTTCTTTCGCCCGCCACCCCCCCCCCCCCGGGCCCCCGCCCCCACCCCCCCGCCCCCCCCCAGCGATGACACGTTGTCTTTCACAAACAAGAGCGGTCACCCTGTGGCCTAAACACTGCTCGCGTTTAATGCAGACACACACACACACACACACACACACACACACACACACACACTGTCGTCTGAGAGGTCTGCAAGGCCCCTGCCCCTCCCCGTACTCCCAGGCCATGTTTTAACCAATCATCGGATCGTTCTTGGCGTGTTTCAGGCGTGTTTCAGACGGCAGAGACACCATTAGCGACCGATAGCCATCTCACATAAGACAGAGCCCTGTGAGAGAGCGGCGGCAACCGGGAAACGCAAAAGAAAATCCTCCCGCTTTTATTAAATTTATTACATTTTGCACCAATCAAAAATATCAGGAAACAGGGAAACGACGGGCAAAGCCGCTTGCGATGGATGGACACGCACACACACACACGCACACACACACACACACACACACACACACACACACACATCTGTAAAGCGGCTGGCTGGGGCCTCCTGATAAGAGAGAATATCGGAATCATATCTGATTATTATTATGAAGGAGATTGATGTTTGAATTGACACGCAGACGTGGTCGGCACGGACTCGCCCCCGTGGTTGAGCGTCATGTTCCCAAGAACATGGCAACGCGCACACGTACACACACACACACACACACACACACACACACACACACACACAAATCAAAGTCAAAAGTCAAAGTGTTTTATTGTCACATGTTCTTCACAACAAAGGGCCATTCTAAACAGTGAAATTCTTGTGACTTGGCAGACCCCACTCTTGGCACTTAGCATGGGAACAGGAAGGGGTCAGGGGTGCTCCGGCACTCATCACATACACACACACACACACACACACACACACACACACACACACACACACACACACACACACACATAAGCAAACACCCGAACCAAACAAACAGAGGCTCAACTCCCAAGCTGTTAAACTTCCGCGTCGCACAGCGGAACGAGTACTTCCTCTGGTGTCGGGAGAGAGACAGAGAGAGAGACAGAGAGAGATAGTGAAATCCCTAAGGGGGCCCGCTTTCAAGTCAATGGGTTCAATTACGGAGCCCCCGACCCCCACAGTAAGGCCCCTGCAATCCCATTACAATTACAGAGGGAAGATACTGGGACATGTCAATGTAATTAATTGAATTATGACTAATCCTCGGGACCTCTGCGACAGTAATGGATGCCCAGGGAGGCCGGCTGGTGGGACGCTGTGGAGCGCGAGGAACTCCATTAAAGCTGTTTAGCTGTTTGTTTTATATATCCACTCGTAATCTGGAAAGTTTGGATGGATTTTTAATTTTTTTAAATAGTGTTTTTCTCCCGAGGCGGAATTCATCTCTGAGGGATAAGGGGAAGCTGTCGTCGAGGATTTGAATTATGAAATTGTGTGAGGAGAACAAATGTTTGGATTTAGGATAAATCAGCCGAGTGAAGCGCAAACGCGAGCGTGAGCGGTGGCGGTGTGAGACGTTTTTTTAAATGGAAACAGAATGTAACAGCCGAAGGTTAAGAGCTAACCAATGTTGAGTATTTCAGTTCTTGTTCAACAGTTTAGCCTCCTTAGTCTCGTCTTGTAATTGCCTAGCGGATGAAGATAGTTTTTTTTTTTCTTTTTCTGAGGCTCATTGTGTGCAACGGGGTGTATTTTACTGCAAACTCTAACTGAAAACCTTGTGTTTTGTGGACATGTTCTACCTCCAAGGCCGAAAGAAAACCTGTTCACAATTTTTTTCCGGAACTGCAGTGCAGTCCGCTAGCCAGAGTGCTAAAGTATTGCGATCGCGCGTAAAGAATACAAATCTTTGTATGTCGAGCAGCCATCACCCTCGGCATTGTGGGTCTCGCCATTACCTCCAATCATGTTCCCGTTGGCCGCCTACCCCCCCTCTCCCCGGGCGGGAGGCTGAATCATCGGGTGAGATAATGAAGGACTAAGCAGCGGGGAACCGGAGAGTGATGTCAAAAACTATCAACGCTCTGCACATGCAAATATCGATCGACAGCAGGGTGGGGAGGCTGACCTTCTCCATTTGTATTCTGCAATCAAGAGGTGTGTGTGTGTGCACGTGTGTGTGCGTGTGTGTGTGTGTGTGTGTGTGTGTGTGTGTGTGTGTGTGTAGGGGGGTTGGTGGGGGGTAAATCAAGGCAAGGTCTAATCCACACACTCGTAGATGGCGGATCGTACACCACACTCACCCACCCAGCGCCGTTAGTCGGATGTAGTGTCGGGCGAGAGTGTAAATCATTTCCGTCATTATTTTGGACCGGGAAAAGGATCCCGTTTTTGCTCTCCCGTTTTAGTTTTTTTGGGTTTTATATA
Organism: Coryphaenoides rupestris; assembly: GCA_002895965.2. Taxonomy (NCBI): domain Eukaryota; kingdom Metazoa; phylum Chordata; class Actinopteri; order Gadiformes; family Macrouridae; genus Coryphaenoides; species Coryphaenoides rupestris. Next base: position 126,663 of record PIJE02000368.1, read on the forward strand.
TGCTAAATGTGATAGTATTTGTAGGGGGATTGTCACATCCATTCTTTTTTAACTGGGCAAACAAAAAGTTATTAATGATAAATAGACAAGACCTTTATCTTTGATATCAAACATTTCACAAACTCAATTTTGTTTCCTTTTTGATCCAAATGCGGCGGTTATTATAAATAGCTGTTCGCTATTTGAAAAACCGTCAATCAAAAGTGTTCCGCTCGGAACGCTAACTCGCACTCTAAGTCTATTTTAATCAGAGAAAACAGTGGATCAGTTATTCGCCACTTCACTCCGCCGCGACAGCCTGATCAATCCACAGCCAATTCTTCAAGTAAACATCTAAGAAAGTAAACTAAAAACCAAACAGAAATGAGAAGATTGTATCACGACAAACTTTGATGAGCGAGTGGCCAATCCCTACACACAGTAGCCTACGAAAAAAACAAAGGCCAACGACAGGTTCCCACACATTTTACTGTTCTCTGCTTCGACTTGACTTGGCGACGGTCTGCAATGAGCTGTTGTGAATATTAAGCACGGTCTGGATGACAAGCAGGTGTAATTAATGAAGACGACGGCCTCTGAGTTCAGAGCGCCAATGGCAACATCATCTCCGGCATAGACAATGGATTATTTCGGCTGCAGCAGTTCTCAACTGAGAAAGCGGTTGTGAATCATAGGAACGGGGGAGGGGGTACTTGGATGTTAACTTGGATGCGAAGTTTTTCGAGAGGGTCACGTGGTCGATCTTGAATCTTGAACATTTAGCGCAATTATCGGCACGATTCGTCTCATTCTTCTGCCCTTCTCTGGGGTCAAGACATTGCAGACCCTTGAGGTGGGTCCCCAGGGAACACTTTTGGTTGGTTTGATGCTGGGCGCTGACTGAACACTTGAAGCTTCAGTACGCTCCTTATCAAATTATGAATGAAATTGACGTACAAGTTTCCAGGAGTGGACATTATACATTTCAAAGTTCTGACACTTGACTGAATTGTTCTGAAAGTTCTAAATTGACAAAATGAAGTCATTCATTTATATTGTGACCTCTCTCCCTCCTTACCGGTGGAGGTATTTGAACTGATCCAATGGGTAGATTAGTCGACCAGTCGACCTGTACCAAATGGTAAGCTTATCTCTCCTTCATACATCTGGGTGGACAGTCCCACTTGTAATGTCACCAGAGGGTAGTCGCATGGCCATTTTGATTTGATTGTAATGCCTCACAATGAAAAAGAACATTTTCTTCTTCTTTTGCGCTGCCTTAACGTTTATGTCGACCACTGCATGCTGGAGTACCGCCTGAAGACTGTTGCTGTCTCTCGTTAGTGTCACTGTCATTGTCCACCTCAGGCTGGCTATGTTGAAAACAGGCTGTAAATCGATGTTCCCTTAGAAAGTGCATTTTCCCCGCGCCTGGTGTCTATGTGTGGTTCACAACTGGACTGATCTGGGACCCTTTGTATCCGTGCATTGAGTGGGCAAAAAAGCACACAAATAGTATGATTGAGACACAGTTATGTAAATTATTTAATCCTGCGAGTTGCGTTTTGTAACACTTTTATCCAAAGGGAGTGAGGCTGAGAAAAATACAAAATACAAAATACAAAATCGGACAAATAGTGACATTTGTGTGACAGTATGTCTCTGTCTGTCTGTCTGTCAACACTCATGTGCGCACTTCAAAACTGGGGTTTAGAACAGTACAGAGCATTTAGAATCCGTTAGGAAAGCAAAACACAAGAAAGTCACGTATAAAGTGTGTCTATAGTATCAATGGAACGCTGTACTGGTGCTGTACCAGTATGAACTGGTTTGTTCTTGCTGTATATTTTTCACGTGATGTAGTGGTGGCATTCGAATCCATAGCCATGTTCCCCATGTGACCAACCTCTGGTGACATCACAAATGGGAGTGTTCACCCAGACAACGTATAATGCCTAGATCAGCCTACCCAGGGGACTGTACCAACTGGTAGTCTTATCTATCCAGCATGCGTGTGGGTGGACACGCCCACACAGACACTTTTTAAATGGTCAATCACACTCACACCTGGTGGTAAAATAGGAGTCCTTTAAGCCTCTATGTAGTGCGTTCACTTGCATCAGTGGATTCATGCATACTGTATACTTATGAAGATAACATCATTATGACATCAAGGATCCTCACCCGCCCAACAACAACCTGTTCCAAAATGTCTGTGGTCAGGCAAGCGCCTCCGCAGTCACGCTGCTAGAGACTAAAATTGAGTTTATTCCGCAGACCCATCAGGACTGTGAACTCTGACCTCAGTAGCCCCCCCCCCCCCCCCAACTGCCCATAACTTGATACTACATTTTTAATATTGACATGCCTACTTGATATGCCTTATTGATATGCCTACTTGACTATTCAATATATTTTTTTAAAAACTGCTTCTTTTCCTGCAAAGACTATAAATGGTGTGGATATTCTGATTCTTTCCCTTCAATTGTGATATTTGTGATATTTGTATTGTTTTGTTGCACATTCCGCTGGGCATCGACCATTAAAATTATTCAATCTTGAATCTTGAATCATTAAAAAGATGTTTTATTTATCAATGGTTCATACATATGCTACGATATACTCCCAGACACCAGCACAAAACAAAAACAACTGGAAGAGAAACCAGAATATCCTGCAGTGCCTCACTTGAGACGCCGTCAGCTACGCCATTGAACACTCCACCTGCCCGTCAGCCGTGGACAGCGCCAACTCAGTCAAGTATGCGAAAAGAGCGAGTACCAAGTACCACTCACTCAGAAGCACTTACGCCAGAAAAGACACGTCTTGGCGTCGTCTTGGTTATCGAGAATGCCTAACGGGCAGAGCGCAGGCATCGGGGATCGCACCCCAGCACCTTTAGGCCTTTTGGAAAGGATGTTAATCCTCAACCTCGTCCAATCACACAAAGGTATTCTCTGGGCAGACGCAGGGAGCACGGTTGCCATAAAAGCCTAATTGTGGGATTAGCCACGGTTGTAAAGTGCTTAATAGGCTCCGTGCACAATAACAACCTTTATCATGATAGCTTTTTCTTTTTTTTTGCGCAGAAAGCACTTATCACATTAGCCAAGGAACCCCAGGTGCCGTTCGTCTCAGCCGAATGCTGGCCTGTGTGTTGATGATCCATTAAAAGCTACTGTATGGCAACCGCCTTTTTAGAAAAAAAAAAATGAACGGCAACAACAAAAAAAGCAGCCGCCATTGATGAATGGATTCATATCCTCCGTCACCCGCCAATATCTGGTGTTGTTTTGTGTCAGAGACCAGGTCAACTGAAACAAACAGATGACGAGAGATGGGCTCGAGTCACCGTGAATGTTGCGGTGTTTTAATGAGGTCACCCCGCCGTCGTATGGGTGCCGCGCAGAGGACATGATGAGATGAGAAGTTGCGGATGTCGGTTGATGCCGCTGCTCTGTTAATATAATCATCTAAGACGAGCCCACGGATTACAATAATTGCAGGCTATAGTAGACGAACATCAGCCAATAGGTTTCTGAACGTTTATATACTTTAAATGATCAACGTTTAAGGTCGTAAGGTTAATCAGCGTACATATTTCATAATATGTTATGCTATTACTTACAACTCACTGTGCGATGACTATTTTATATACAAGGTACCTGTTCATTATATTATGGCTTGTGTTGCTGACTCCTCTGTGTGTGCAGTGGGTGGGTGACAGAACTGAACGTTCTCTCCCATTGATTGTAACAAGATGAAAATGAAATGAGGAAAGTAAGACGTAAAAGTGACAAAACAAGTGACACTTTAAAAAGTGATATATTACTGCACTGATTGCATTGACACCTCAGCCAGAACCAATGTGCGTGTGTGTGTGTGTATGTGTGTGTGTGTGTTTTTAGCCTTCTCTCCTTTTGTGTTTTTATAGAATGTGTTATAATAGAATTCATATGTATTTCCACACACTGGTACCAAAGCTTCTGCTAAAGCACTGGTAAATTGGTAGTGAGTTGAATCACAGGTCCAGAATTACAGTAATTACAAGCTCTGTTGTGTCAGTGTGTCGGCCATCAACAACCAGTGGTGGATGGACCACACACACACACACACCACACACACACACACACACATGCATGCATACGCGCACACACGCGCACACACACACACGCGCGCGCACCCTCTGCATCAGTCCTCAGGTTAATGCCGGGGAGTGACACCTGACGCTACGTGTTGTCAAGGCAACAGACATTCGACGAAAAAAAAGGGGTCCATTTAATGATGAAATGATGATGATGATGGCCCCGATCCCATTAATGATGAAGTCATGCAGTTATTGTCACAGCGTGAGTACGGAAGTAAAGCTTTGTTGCACGTAATTATTAAAACACCATACTCATAAAGTGCTTCACCACCACACACACGCACCACACCACACACACACACACACACACACACACACACACACACACACACACACACACACATATCCAAACACACAATGACACACAAACAACACTCTCAATGAGAGAACGACCAAACTAAAACAAAAACTAAACTAAACTAAAAGATTAAGACAGGATAGAGATATATAGAGAGACTTGCCCGTAAAGTCAAGCTTTTAGAAGCCTCTTAAAAACAGTGGTAAGACTCAGCAAATCTGATCGATGTTGCGGGTGGGGGGGGGGGGGGGGGGGGTGGGGGGGGGAGAGAGGTTTCAAAAGCTGAGGCTGGAACAGCAAAAGGCAAGATCACCTTTTTGATTTGCGATCGGAGCGGAGCAGAATGAATAACCAACGTTCAGAAATATAGAACCGGGGGGGGGGGGGGGGGGCAAGGTCATTGCGGAGGATGCCTCGTATGTAATCACCGGCATCTTGTAGCGTGTTCTGGATCCTCCGGGAAGCTAATGGAGGGAGGCGGGAACACGGCTAGCGGTCGTTAATAGCCTGACGGACGCGCTCTGAGCTAACCGTAAACCATTTAGAGCGGCTTGACTCACGCACCACGCGTGGAGGGAATTACCGTGAATCTAGACGGGAGAAAATCAAGGTGCGGATTAATATTTAATCACGCCGTGGTCCGGGCGAATACTCTTCCCCGATTGGCCGGCAGGTGTGCGTGCATTGCGGGTTTATTTCAAGTTTAATCGCATCCGCTACCCAGCCAATATGGCGCGGTGTGAACCCCTTAATGAACCCAATAACCATCGCAAACCATCGCAAAAAACATAACTCTGAGACAATTCTGACCCGACATTAAAGAACACAGCCGTCGTGAAGTTGTCAACTTGCTAAACTAAAGCCCAGGAAGGTAAGCACACCAATGGCTGATATTCTGATTCACTTCAATCTATTTTGGAGAATAAAACAATTTTGAAGAACGCGACGCCGCAGGGGAACAAATAACATCGTACTTTTATACAAGTGTACAGAGCCTTAACGGAGCCACGACCGTCGCTTACCTCACTTTTATACGGTGACTAACCAACACGGTTCTAAAAAGCACAGAAGTATTTTCTATTTTGTTAGTTCTATTTCTATTTTTGTATTCCTTTATAATTACTGTCGGCTGTCGGGCGTTTTGCACAAAAAGTTTTTCACTCACTGCTTATACTCACGTGTAAATTGTGAAGTCACAATAAAAATACTTGAAACTTGAAACTTCTTGTCGTGCGACGGTGAGCTCTTGCGTCATAACCTTTACATTTTTGAGCGCAGAACTTGAACTGAATGCTGTGGTTACAAGTGCGAGACGATCGACTTGGAAGTGCGCGTTAAACGGTTTTAAGGCGCTTGGCGGCGGCGCGTCAAGTGTGTCGTTCTACGGCCCGCACCGCGCCCGAAAGAACGCTTAACGTTAACGTTTCGTCTCCTCGTTGATTATCCCCAACGTGGAAGTGACTCGGGAGGAGTGCTTGACCGTGCTAAACTTGAGTCGATGCATCAGGTTCTGTTTTTTTGTGGGTCGTTTTTTTTTGTTTTTACATTAACCTGGCCGTGATGTGAAGCACTTTCGTTTATGCGCTCGCGATCGCAGTATCGATCGTCTTCGCTGTGACTGTTCACAGCGCCGACGCGGAAGTGGATTTTGGCTAAAAGAGTCTAAATGCTAAACGACTCCGTCTCAATGTCCCCACGCTGCGGGCTTTTAGTGTCCGGTTTGCTCTTTCGACCTATGAGCTCGTTATCCGTGGTTACATCAGGCCTACGTTTAATCCTGGTGGACGCGGGTAGTACAGGAAGAACTCCCATAACTCCCACAGCAAATGAACACTCTCCCCTCAACACACACCACACCACACGCACACACGCACACGCACACCCACACACCACACACACACTGTAATGAGAGTGGTGGTGAGGGTGGTGTAGCCATATTTGCATATCTTCATCTCATCATATTTGTGTCCAAGATATTTAATAAAATAACTTAACTAACCTTTCTTAACTCCCTTTTTTGTTGTCATCTTAAAACTGGCGGTGTCTTAAGGAGACGGAAACCCCAGTAAGCCGTCGCTTGCTTGCCCCAACACGACGACACCCTCCCGCGCCGCTTAATCAAAGACGGAGTGCTGCTTTTAACGCCGTTCCAAAACCAATAAGCCTAGATTAAAACAATGGATTTAAAACGCCACACACTGACTCACACACTGCTCCACACAGTCACACAAGCCCCCACTCCCAACCCCACCCCCCCTACACACACACACACACACACACACACACACACACACACAATATCCCTCTGCTAACGGCGTACACTGCGTTGATGCCGCCAACCAACAAAAGTTATTATTTAAGGCGGCACCTCCGCTCCAATTCCCCGCAGCCCTCATTAAAAGCCTTGCTACGTTTAATCATGTATGTAATCAATAGCACTAATCCTCTCGGCCTAATGCAGTCGCAGATGCATTTGCGCGCCCGCCGCCGCCGCCACGCGCCGCACCACGCCGCCGCCACGCCGCTAGCAGCTCGGGGCAGCGCGGGTGGACGGCGCGGGGGAATAATGAATCTTTGCACCTCTACTCTTGTTCTGTGGATGATGACGTAGGCTGAGTTGAATTTGAAAATCAGGAGCGGTGGGTAGGGGTGTGGGTGGCGGTATATTAGCAAAGGAGAGACCAATTGGTTTGTTGTTGTTGTTGTTGTTGTTGTTGTTGTTCTTGTGGCCTTCGGAAATCAGGTTTGCACATTTGAATCCCTGGCTTTTTTTTTTTTTAAATGGCTTTTCTACAGAGGTAGTGTAATTTGCAGAAGCTTTATTGCATGGATTTGGGGGCAGCCTGTCGCTTGGTGTTGTGTGTGTGTGTGTTGTGCGTGTGTGTGTTGCTGTTGGTGTGTGTGCTGTGTGCGTGTGTGCGTGTGCGTGTGTAAGTAAGTAAGCATCCTTTACAAGGGTCTTACAACACAACATGAATAAATCAGTGGAGGAGACCGTTGACCACGGAGCCGCACGGTGAAGTGCAGAACTAGAAAAACAATACATTGTGAAAGACGAAACTACACAGAATACACAATAAAAGAAATACACAACGAAATACATAGAACGCAGGCCTGGTGCATAGATAGAATGCAGACAGCCTGATGTTTGGGTAGAGTCCACAGTTATTTCTCTGTTCTTTATATTCTATTATTCTATTACTATGCAACCTCTGGCACAAGAATTTCCTTCGGGATTAATAAAGTTTTATCTCATCTGATCTTATCTTAGATTCATCGGACTGTTGGTGCCGGCGGATTGTTCCATAATTCAGGTTCTGTGGCCTCCGGTTCGACCACCGCACGCTCTCAAGGCGGCAGTTGCGTCGCGCGGCCAGACGGCACATTTAAACGCATTTGACCTCCGACGGGTGTGAGCTTGACGAGTAACGATGAAGTAATTCAGCCACAGCCAACAGGACTGTGCAATGCAATGCTCCGTAAGTAGAACTGAGAGAATGTTTCAACAGGATCCTATACGGCACAGGGAGCCAGCCAAGAAATCAGTGTGGATAAAGTCAATGTGAGATGCATGTATACCGTAAATCCTCTAATAGTGGCCGGGGTCCTTTATTTACTGAGCCGCAAAGGAGCACCAGGCCTTTATTGGAGGCAGGCTTATATTAGAGGGCAGGACTTTATTTCTTAAAATGAAAACTCCTCATGGACATAATCCCTTAATTTACTGACTTTTATTGCACACGTTTGCCACTAAAAATAAAACAAACATAACAGTGAGATTCAGCTGCAAATAACATAATGGTAACAAAACAGCACCGCAGCCTCACGTCGGGAAAAATACGGCCACTGTACAATAAAACAACCCTGAGGTAGGAACAAACATTACCGTAATACGGTAGCCAGTTCACGGCAGTCAAAGTGCAAGCAAAGTCCAAACAAAAAAATAGCCTACAAAATAAATATTATAATATATACCACCATGTCAAACCAAACTGCAGTCTCGTCCATTGCGTCCATGATTTCCTTCTCCAAAATCCCTTTAGAGCTGACAGATCTGGGGTCTTTCTGTGCCGCGGTGGTGCGACGCCGAGGTGAAAGGTCGTCGCGTTTCAGAAGTTTTCCGAGCCAGCCGCTGCTCTCGCCACAAACTCCTTGCCGGCTCCATCGCCCACTTGAAGAGCAGATCTCCTTCGCTTTGTTTTGTCTCATTTTCCTCGAGACTCTGTTGTGTTTCGTCCCGCGTGGAGTAGATCCAGTCTGAAGGTTTAGCTTCCAGCTCCAAGCTCACTTTCTTTCGCCCGCCACCAGCTAGCCGTGCTCTTCCCTCGTCAGCTGAACTCAGTTCATTCGTCTGCTTTCTCCAGTATCTGATTCTCTTCGGGTCTACAGTATGTCAAAGTGCCTTGCAGCTTGCTCTCCCGAATTTTCCGCCACATACTGCAAAACTGTCTCTTTAAAATGCACGTCAAACTTTCGGCGCCATGTTTGTTTTCTCTTCTCTGGTAGCTCTGTGTTACGTAGACACGTTGTGTTGTGGGACATTCAGTCTTGCGCAAACTACCGCAGGAGTTTACCGTATTAACCGTGGGTTTTTTTTCTTCGTTTTTTGACCCGGGCCTGTATTGGAGGCCGGCCTTTATTTGTCCGTGTTGACCACGCCCCCCCCCCCCCCCCCCCCCCCCCGGCCATTATAAGAGACCGGCCTTTAATGGAATACAGGCCACTATTAGAGGATTTACGGTAAGCACCTCTGGGTCAGCAGTTGGCACTACAGATCTCAGTTTAAAAAAAGAGATCTGGCTGGCTTGATTAGCCATACCTGGCCCAGTTAGAGTCTGGGGTGGGTGGGGCTGCAACCTCACCTCACCTAAGTATTGTGCGTGTGTGTGTGTGTGTGTGTGAGAGAGAGAGAGAGAGAGAGAGAGAGACAGAGAGAGAGAGAGAGAGAGAGAAAGAGAGGAAAGAGAGGAAGAGAGAGGAGGGCCTGACTCACACCCCCCCCCCACCACCCCCCAACACAAACACACACATACTTATAGTATATACTCATACTTATACACATATACACGTATTTAGGTATGAATACATTATCATGGACACACACAGACACATACACACACAGCTGAAAATACACAAACACAGTCCGCGCGTTGACAATCATCCTTATTAAGTGCTAATTTCTGCTGAGGACACAACTGTGAGCAACAAACTCTTTATGTCGACACGTCAACCGTAACCCAACAGAGCCGATGTGTTTACATACATACAAGCATCATGCCGAGAGGCGGTCATGTTAGAACAGAATAACAAAACAATTTGTACGTTTGCATTAGCATTTGTCAGCACAGCCGCGTCTAACTGTAGACATCGTGTTCCCCCCTCACACACACACAGACACAGACACACACACACACACACACACACAGACACACGCACACACGCGGCGTTGCACTCTGTGTACGTAATGAGTGCTTACACAAGCCAGCGGGCCGACAGCCACATGACGTCCACCAGATGCTTTCCGTGCCCGACCCGTTGCCCTGGGCGATGGGTCGGGCACGTTCAGGGTCTTCCCCGCCCCCCCCCCCCCCCCCGCTTCCCTCTGCACTTTCGCCAGTATTGGTCCCCATCAATGAATAAATCGAATTGACCTTCCTCCATTTTGTTTTTATTTCAGTCTCATGAGGAGAACAAAAAAAAAAACAACAACATCGCCATGACCACAGGAAGCGAGCAAACAAAACCAGTTCATGCCGCAGCCCTGAAGAATTTAGCGGGGAAATGAAATAACCCGTTCCCGTGTTCCATAGCTATTCTAAGACCCATACCTGGCGCACTTAGTGATTCACCGAAATCCAATAAGATGAGAATATGTCTCTTCGAAAATATCCTCATTCTGTCGGCAATTAAGGAAAGGAGACCCTCCCTCCCGAGTCCTGCAGACTCCCTCCTCGACTCCTCGCCCAAGTTGGCCGTGGAGTGAAGCCATTTCCCAGAAAGTAATACGTTAGAGATGCAGCCATAAAACTACGATTAGCATACGATAATGTCAGGATGTATAAATTTGATATGTTACGAGAGAAAATTGCTCCTAAGCGGGCTTATACTGCAAATTGGTCTCGCTCTCATTGATATATAGTTTTGCTGGGGTAATAAACAGGACAATGGTATTACTTTTTTCCCGAAAACGGCGGCCACATTGCTTTTGTTTTCTTCCAAATCGAGCCGAGAGTGTCGCCGTTTTAGGTATCCTCAAATAAACTTCCAGCATCCCATAATAAGTCAGGTATTTCCCCCCCCCCCTGCAAGGTGTACCCTTCCGAGAACATTGCCTTTGCGGAGTTTAGTGACGCTCGCTTCTCTCTCTCGCTTTTCATTCGGATTCATGCTCGCTTTATCGAGCGTATTCGTCCGATTCACGTTAGCTCGTTTAGCCTGATCACGCTGAGTCACGCGGGTTTTTAATGAGTTTATTTTTCTGATTCAGGTTAGCTTTTATAAACTAGTAACGCTCGGGCCTTTTTTTTTATTCTGATTTGTTTAATTAACGCTTTCACTCGCGACGGATTCATCTAGCTGGGGGGGGGGGGGGGGGGGGGGTGGGGGTGGGGGGGGGGGGGGGCGAAGGGGGTCATTGTGAGGACCGCTGGGAATCGTGAAGAAAATTCCCCCGCCGGTTACATTACTTTAGCTTTTTATTTTCCTCGCGTCTGCCTTATTACCGCACCCTGCAGGTTCCACAAGTGCCGTACTCAGCTGTGTTATTAAACTTCCTTCTCCGGCGGAAAAACACATCAAATATCACACTCAAAAAAGAAGAGCCAAACACACACACACACACACACAAGGGGGAAAACAACAAGTATTGTTCATTAAACCTGTGCCAGCTGAGCCTGCTAAATCACCAAAACATTAGAAACTAAAGAAATAAAGAAATATCGCGGTGGGGAAGAGTGGGCGCAAAACACTTTTGGGAGATAGATTAAAAAAAAAACGAAAACGTATAAAGGTGTTTGGGAGGCGTGTCACGAGATTAGAGCCTTCAATGAGATAGCCTTGCAGTGGGGGAATTGCTCTGCCTCCATTACAATAGATTGTTGAAGTTACCAGAATCCTGTTTGAAGAAACTCACACAATCACGGACGCATCTCCAAGACCCTCCAAGTCTCCGAGTTGCTCTTGTAATATGATGGCCCTGATTGGCCCTGAGAAATACTTAAGGGCCACATTTGCATGTTTGTAATAAAGACAATAAAGCCTTTTGCTAAAGGGTGGCTCTTTATTTGACAGTTGTGCTGCCGAAGACAAATTATTGCGGGGGGAATTAATTAAGCACTGGTCTTGCTGTATTTGGTTATTAAATAAAGCTATTGAGTTGTCCCTTAAGTGAAACAAAAAGACTATCAGTCACAAGTAGCATAATAATTGAAAACTTGTCCTACATTCACCGTGAGACAGGTGACGAATTAGTGGAAAGCGCATAACGTGTCATTAGAGCAATTAAAACACTGTGTGTTCACTCGAATCTCCAAAAATACTAAAACTAAAACTAAAACTAAAAGAAACTAAACATATCTTTTCCTCTTCAGCATGAGAGGAACCTCTGCACGGCTCAGCCTCTGCCTTCCGCTTACACATGAACACTTATTCCTTATGGTTTACCGTCGCCGAGGGACCAGTTTGACCCCTGAATCCAACCGGAACATATTCATTATTTGTTAGCCTCCATGGCAGGTTCAGGAGGGGGGGGAAACCCCCAAGAGAAAACCGGTTAGCCTTATTTATTATCGCTGTTACGTTTATTTAGCGTTACTTTTATCGCGGTAGATTGCACATCCGCGGTTAAATCTATAAAAATAAAAACCCTCCACGCCCACCGGCCGCCTTAACGAGGAGCCCTCAACAGGAGCAGGAGGAGGCCCACCACCTCCCAGCAAGGGCGGTGTTCATGGTTAGGGGGGTGTAGGGGTTAAGACGGTAAGGTGGTGGGGGGTAAGGGGGTGGGGGTGGAGTAACGGTACGTGATTGTTCCTCCACCGCCACCACCAGCCCTCCGAGAACAATATTTGATTCTGCTCCCCCCCCCCTCTACCTCCACCCCGAAAGAAAAACAACGAAAAAGACCACAAACATTTGTACACACAAAGCATTGTTTTTTTTCTGCATTTGGCGGTGAAATGTGAATGTGAATGTGAATGTGAATGTGAATGTGCTGAAAATGACGAGAGAGAGAGAGAGACAAGAGAGAGGGGAGAGTCTCTGGTGCATGCATAATGCATCAAATTGCATGCATCTCTCTCTTTCTCTCTCTCTCTTTGTCTCTCTCGCTCGCTCTCTCTCTCTTTTCTCTCTCTCTCTTTTTGTCTCTCTCTCTCTCTCTCTCTCTCTATTTTCCCTTAAAAAGGGAGTATGGAAGAGGGGCCCACCGGGGGGGCATCAACACAGCGTCATTCATGTTGCTCGTCGTTATTCATTCATCATTCATGACTTAAATCTTGAGAATCCAAAAAAACCCTATTTTGGATAAACATGTGCTTGGCAGACGGAGGAGCGTGCTGGGAGCTCAGCAGCCCAGTGCAAGACCGTTGTGTTTATTGTGCCATCGAAGAGCAAAAGTCAGACACGCTCGTCGGCCTCAGACATCGTAGAAGTCTTGACGATGTGGCGCCGCGCACACAGCAATGTGGAGCCGATGATATTCGTGTTTTTCAATATGATGGTGGAGAATCATATAAAAAAAAAAAGCTGTTCAACAAAATGCTTCGAGGCCAAGGCAAATATGAGGGTGTGTACTGTGGCATTCCCTCAGCGAAAGCGGTTTCAAAGGATATATCATTTGAAATAGAATTTTCCGGAAATGGGAAGACATTTGCAGCGGTCAACGCTTGAGTACGGTTTAACAAGCTTGGATTGCAGTTTAGGTGGCACTTTTTGAACCTGAGTGTCTGCGTGAAACCAGAGGTTAGGGCAGGACGTGGCTTTTCAAGAAGTGGGAGGGTTGGTGGCGGTGGCTACGGTAGAGCGAGCCGGCTAGCCTTGGTATTTGAATCTGACAAAAAACCAAAGCTTGTTGTCAATCTCCGTGCGATGACAGTTGACTATAGAGCAATGTAATTGTAATTGTAATGAGACAAAATACATACAAACTACAGAATACAGTGTAGGCATGTGTCATAGGAACGTAATACAACCATAAACCAGAGGTAAACACTCAAATATATGAAAATATGTGTCTATATCGTGGTATCAAAGTAAAATACTTACTACAGGTAACCTGATTCGGACCTTAAGAATATCAGAAATCAGAATCAGAAACAGCTTTATTGCCTTAGCTTTTGCAAACAAGGAATGTGCTTTTGTGCAATTGGTGCCAAACATTGAACATTAAACATTAAACAGAGTAAAAACATAGACATTTAGAAAAATGCTCAAAATTCTAGAAAAGATGTGCGTTAATGCAACGCATTGGTGTCCATGGGGGGTGGGAATCGGTTGGGATCAGTGGGGGTCCCGGGTCTTAATGAGGCCAGTTGCTGTGGGGAAGAAGCTGTTTTTTGAGGCGTGAGGTTTTGTTCCTGATGGACCCCAGCGTCCTGCCGGAGGTTGGGACCTGATGGTCGTGCCCAGGAAACGAAAGGACCCCCCTTTCTCTTCGTAGTTATTTCGAACCAATCATGTTACTCGAAGCGGGGATGTATTTTTTTTAGCTATTGGCGATAAACAGCGAACACAAACTTGGCCATTGAATAGAATTGAACAGACACATCGCCACTATCTTCCTCAAGGCTTCACCTCTCACCTTCCTGCTTTGTCCGAGAGGAAAGGATCATCCTATCCATGTGTGTCTGTTTCTGATACCAAAGACACCGGGCCTTTTTGCAGGAAGAATATCAACATAACAGAAACGGCAGAGCGAAAATCCTTCCACCAAATATCGCTAATATTCCCAAACAGAATCGCACAATACAATCCAAACAAACAAATCTTTCATTACGGCAAAATCTGCGAGGCCGATCGGCGCCTTTCGGTCTCCCCGCTCGTGTTTATTCGTTAGTGCGTTCAGTGCGCGATGTAATCAGCAGCTCGAGGAAAATACAACAAAAAAAAACGGCTAAAGAGCTAGCGTGACCTTTTTCGTGCTAACTCCGATGGCCCGGCTCCACTTCGTTGGGTCCTTCTAAAGACGCTGTCATCGGACGACGACTTGGGTCCCCGATGATGATGAATAGAGTCTCCTCGCTCGGCTCGCCAGACAATAGGAAAGCCGGGCGCCGGAAAAAACCAATATGTATGTAAAAGCAGTGCGGATATGACAGGGGAGCATTAATAATACAATCTTACTGTAAAGCTGTTTGCTTTGATTTTATTTACTTTAGAGCCGAGCCGAGGATTATTGCGTTTATTTATACAGCACCCGACGAACATGAGAGCCATTCACAGGGCTTTACAATATCGGCAGGAGTCCCATTCTGAAGACATTTAAGGAACAATAAAGAAGACGCATGCGAAGATGATGGTCTTGTCTGTCTGTGCACGTGACCACTGTGTGTGTGTGTGTGTGTGTGTGTGTGTGTGTGTGTGTGTGTGTTTCTGTGTGGCTGAGCTTGTATTTGAGTGGATGTGTGTGAGAGTATATCTGCACTCTCTCTCTCTCTCTCTCTCTCTCTTCTCTCTCACACACACGCATACATCTATACCATCTAACTCACTCTCTTCACACACTCACACACATACAAACTCTCTCTCAGAGCAACATACTCTCTCTCTCTCTCTCTCTCTCTCTCTCTCTCTCTCTCTCTCTCTCTCTCTCTCACACACACACACACACACACACACACATATACATAGAACACACACACACACACACACACACACACACACACACACACAGACCCTCGGCCTCTCCGTGACAGGGGCCGGTGTGCAGGAGTGACTGAAGCCAAGGCTCCTACCTGGACGGATGGTGTTGGGCAGCATCTTAATCACCTGGCCCCACATCAGGCTCCCAGGGTCCCGGGGCCCTGGACCCCGCCCCCGTGACAGGTCCCTCCGCAGGCCCAGTCATAAATCTGTAGGCCTATGGGAGTCAGTCACAATAGTGAGGAGGAGGAGGAGGAGGAGTTGGTGGAGGAGGAAGAGGAAGAGGAAGAGGAAGAAGAGGACGAGTAGGAGGAGGAAGATGAGGAGGAGGAGGAAGAGGAAGAGGACGAGGACGAGGACGAGGACGAGGAGGAGGAGAGGAGAGAGGAGGAGGAGGAGGAGGAGGAAGAGGACGAGTTAGAGGAAGGAGGAGAGGAGTGAAGAGGAGTGAGGAGGAGGAGGAGGAAGAGGAAGAGTTGGGGGAAGAGGAGGAGGAGGAGGAGGAGGTGGAGGAGGAAGAGTAAGAGTAAGAGGATGAGGA
Organism: Coryphaenoides rupestris; assembly: GCA_002895965.2. Taxonomy (NCBI): domain Eukaryota; kingdom Metazoa; phylum Chordata; class Actinopteri; order Gadiformes; family Macrouridae; genus Coryphaenoides; species Coryphaenoides rupestris. Next base: position 142,488 of record PIJE02000368.1, read on the forward strand.
GGAGGAGAAGGACGATATTTATGGAGGGTTAGGGATGATGGGTGGTGAGTGGTGGGTGTGTGGGGGGAGATGGGGGGGTGTGGTGTGAGAAGGAGTGGGGTGATTTTCACACACAAGACGGGCGAGAGAGAGTGTGGGGGAGGCTGAGAACGATGGGAGGAAGGGGGGAGTGTTTGTTCGGAGAACGAGAGGAAGGAGAGAGCAGAACTCTTTGCGTACACACACACACACACACACACACACACAACACACGCACACGCACCCGCACACACGCACACACATGTGCTCTCGTGTGTCCTCACTTCCCATTAGGAACGCGGAAAGAAGCCGCCAAGCGATCCAAAGGCGAAGCGCGGTCCACCTTTTAGCCGTCAGTTGAAGTGTTTACAGGGTGGTTTCAGGCTGGTTTCCTGGCTGTTCCTGCGGGTCTTAAGTGGGCTGCCTTTCCTGTCCATAGAATTAGAGACAAGAGGAGGAGGAGGAGGAGGAGGAGGATGGTTAGATTGCTAAAAGTTGAGGCTGATGATGAACATGGATAATGGCGGGGGAAAATTGGATCTTGTGACGTGTGTCTTATTGTCACGATCGTTCGAGGGTTTGGACCCAAGTGCAGAGTCGGACACGGAGTGCAGGAAATACAAGGGTTTATTTAAAGTAGTGAGGGGAAAATCAGGATCGGCTGGAGCGAAGGCAGGGGGGAGCCGAGGAGCCCGATGGGAGGTGCGGCTCGGGAGGCGAGCCGGGTGGTGAGCAGGCAGGTAGACAGGCAGGCCGGCAGGCAGGCAGGCAGGAGAGAGCAGCGGGCTGATGACTGGATGAAGTATCGATCCTGAGACAGAGGAAGACAGAGATCAACACGGAGACAACTAGAAACTAGAATCAAATATCCCAGAAGCCCGAAGCGGAGTACCACTGTAGTTGAATCAACGATCTGGCGATGAGTGAGGTGAAAGCCGGTGTTTAAGTACTGGTGGAGATGAGTTGATGAATAGCAGGTGTGCAGGGTAGACCAGGTGAGCGTGATGAGCCGGGGGAGGAGCCGGAACCAGGAACCACGCCCACACAACACACAGACAGACAGGTAAAGGTACATTGCACCTATATAGGCATGGCCGAAACCATGACACTTATATGATCTAGCAACATCATAGTCAATGCAATTGTCACTGCTACTAAAATAATACCATTATTTAGAAGAAACTGAAGTAAAATCCTATGTTTTTCCACCAACTAGTAACATATATCTTTATATATACAGTATATATATACTGTATATATATATATATATATACACGTGGCACTTTTCATATACAACCTCACTCATTATAACACTGATATTCTAAGACGGGATTTTTTTTAAAGTAACACAGTGGGAGGCTGTGGGTCGTAACCATGGGGATAACAACTTAACGGTTGCTTCTTTGACAGAAGAGAAGCCGAATTAAACGGTTGTTACCTAAAATAAAGGCAGGAAGACGAGAACATTGACGTACGATACTTTATCGGCAGCGTCATGAACCGAAAACAAATACGTTCCTTTTTGTAGCAAGCGCGCATTCGCACACACACACACACACACACACACACACACACACACACACACACACACACAACACACACACACACACACACACACACACACACACACACACACACACACACACACACACACACACGTACACAAATGTATTCTAACACACACACACACAAACACCAACACACAAATCTACACACACACACACACACACATATGCAGAAGTTAATGTAATGATGTCCTCCTCAGTGTGTGTGGGCCACCTGGCGTCAGGTGACCAGCAGGTTGTCTTTTAGGCTCCGCCTGCTGACTACACGCTTTCACACAGGAGAGGCCACTTAATCACCCCACTCTAGAATGTTCTGTGAAGTTTTTCTTTACAATAAATGACAGCGTCCACAGGGGCCCTTTTAGCGGTGACATGGGGGGCCCTCACCGGCACAGAACACATTGGGGACCCCATCAGAACTGTGAGTGACGATGAAATGGATTACATTTCTTGTCTCACTTCATGTTGTTCACTCGCTCGCACACTCACACAAAAACTCAATTGTTCACATATTCACTTGGCACTTCAACTGGTGCGAAACATACAAGATACTTGTATTTTGTATTTATCATTTACTTCTTCTAGAACACTCCGGAGTGTTTCGCTGGTCAAGTGTCGGTTGATAACATTGCCAGCGAGATTCGCCTTAGACTTGTTTTTTTGCCAAAAAGTCGATTATTCTGATCCCTCCAATTTGTGTTATTTGCATTATTATTTTGCACATTCCGCTGAGCATGTATGTGTATGTGACAAATAAACATCTTGAATCTTGAATCTTGATCGTATACATTCAGTGATCAAAGAACATGACGAATAAAATGCACATTGCTCACTAGAAACGTTATCAGACCAGATATATACGCAGAAACTCTTCATAAAATCTTTTCAACTTAATATAAAAGGAATATCAGCCATTTGACATGAACCTTGACACAATAGGAGTGCTGGACAGGTGCGCTCGTATTGGTCGTTTTGGGGGCGCATTGACAACCTAACTATTCTTCGTTTGGGTTGAAGGACGGGCTGATGGTTCTGCTATTATGGGATAGAAAAGGCACTCACGCTGACAACTCTTTAAAACTTTCCTTTCCTTGAATCCACCCGGTACTCGGAGTACTTTCCTTGACCTTGAGTGCTACCGTCGGACACTTAGGTGCACGCTGCTCTTTGTCAATCAGCTCTGACGCATTCCTTGCGATTTCTGGGGAAAAAAAAAAAATGCACCTTTTTTCGTGTCCAATTGTCCAACCGGCCCCCGAAAAACAGGCTTTGACATTTCAAACGGCAATAGCGGCTTTTTGGCAAGAGTTACGTCCCGCTGCTGCTAGCTCACACTCACGCGCTCGCACTGAACCTAATAAAAGAAAAACGAGAAAAAAACGAAGGAAGGAGGCTCACTGCGGAGCACGCTCTGCAGGGGGGGGCACGGGAAGTGTGTTGAAGAATTGTGGGGACATGCATTGTGGGTCCCCGACACTGTGTGTGTGTGTGTATGTGTGTGTCTCTGTGTCTGTGTGTGTGTGTGTGTGTGTCTGTGTGTGTGTGTGTGTGTGTGTGTGTGTGTGTGTGTGTGTGTGTATGCGAATACGCCATCGGCTCCCTATTATATGTTTAGATTGAAAATAT
>PIJE02000368.1:149485-176344 GCA_002895965.2 Coryphaenoides rupestris
GATGAGATGCATAGTGTGTGTGTGTGTGTGTGTGTGTGCATGTGTGTGTGTGTGTGCGCGTGCGTGCGTTTTTTATATGTCTCCATTTCCCGGTGTGGCCTTAACGACATGACGACTCTCTCCACTCACATCCCACTCGCTGCAGAACGCACGGGCGCTCAGCGAAACCCTTTTTATAAGACACACACACACACACACACACACACACACACACACACACACAGACAGGACAGACGAAGGCTCAACTTTTAAAATTCGATCAAAACCGCTCTCAGCGAAGGCGCCACACATTAAGTTACCTAAAAAACACAGACACCTACGCACAGGTGGCAGAAATAAGCATTCGGAAAAAAACCAAGATAAAGCATGAAGCAATCTTAAACACACACACACACACACACAGACACACACACACACACACACACACACACACACACTGACAAACACACACGTAGACTCACGCTCGCACTCACTTAGGATTGGCAGGCTGCTTCTTAGGTATTTGGAAACGGTTCAGAACAATACCTTTTCCCCGGAGATGTAAGGTGAAGATTAATCAACTCCGGGTCTATTTCGGGGTTTAGTACAGAGAGAGAGAGAGAGGGGGGGGGGGGGGGGGGGCGAGTGAGTATAAGGCACTTGCATATAGGAGCAGGGGACATACTGCCAACTCTATATCCCTCTGGCTTTCTCTCACTCCTTCTCTCTCTGCTATAGGTTTCTCTCTATTTCTCCCCCTGCCTTTCTTTCTATCCCTCTCACTCTCTCTCTCTCTCTCTCTCTCTCTCTTACTATCTATCCCTCGATCTCCCTCTCTAACCTTCAGTCTCTTTCTCGAGCCGACAATCTCCCTCTCTAACCTTTCTCGCTCTCTCTCTCTATCCATCTGTCTCTCTATTCCTCTCTCTTCACCCCGTTGCCCTTTCTCTATACCCCTCTCTCTGTCCCCCTCACCTCTCTCTCCGTTGCTCTCTCCACTCCCTCTCTTCTCTCTATCCCCTCCCTGTCTCTCTCTCCATCCCTCCCTTCCTCTCTTCACCCCTCCCTCTTCCTCTCTCTCTGCATCCCCCCTCTCTCTATCCTTCTCTCTCCATCCCTCCCTTCCCGTCCCCCTCTCCATCCCTCACTCTTCCTCTCTCTCCATCCCTCTCTCTCTATATCCCTCCCTCTTTCTCTCTCTCACCATCCCTCTCTCTCTCTCTCTCTCTCTCTCTCTCTCTCCATCACCTCTGACACCCAACTATGGAGGAACAGGAGATGGCATTTAAACAACAACATTCCAGGCACGACGGCCTGGCGATGCACGGAACGCCACTTGTTAGAGAGGGAGAGAGAGGAGAGAGAGAGAGAGAGAGACAGAGAGAGAGAGAGAGAGAGAGAGAGAGAGAGGGGTATGATGGCGGGCGGTGGGTGGCTTGTGCTTGTGCTTGAATAGATCGATATTTATAGCGAGCGTAATAATGAATAATGTGTCAGGGCTACCTGCATAATGCATCCGGAGAATGAAGGGGAAAACATAGGGCTGTTGAGAGTGTCACTTTGTAGAGTGGCTGCCTCCGCTGCTGCTGCTGCTGCTGCCGCTGCCGCCGCCACGACAACCCGGGACATACACACACACACACATTTACATACACACACACACACACTGCACAGACACACAGACACACATATACACAAGCACAAACACACACAAACGTATACACACACTTTCTGACAGAAACACACACACACGCACACACACACACGCACACAGACACACGACACAAACATACAAACAAAACAAAATATAAATATGTGAATACAACGATCTGCAAATATGTGTCATAATAGCTGGTGGTACCCGTACATATATCAGAACAGACAGATGTAAATATATCCCAGTTTGACGTGCTTGTTAACCACTCGGAAACCTTCACCACCAAGCGGGGCCCAGGTGACAAGGCCTGTATTACGAAGTCCAGAAACGTTCATCATATTTAATGATTTTCTTTTTTATATTTTCCATCCACGACTTAGCGACATAATTGAGAGTGAAAGAACGGGAACTGCGAGAGAGACGGCCGTGTGTGTGTGTGTGTGTGTCTGCACGTGGACTCAACCAACAACCGGCGTGGAGTCTTCGAGTTAAACAAACTTCTACCCGCGTTCTCAAACGCCGCAATTGTCTTCTGTCGTTATATTTATCGAGCGCTTTAGCATCTGCTGATTTCTTCTCTCTCTCTCTCGCTCTCTCTCTCTCTCTCTCTGTGTTAAATAGGCCCACGTTCTCACATCTCTTCCGTGGCAGTAAACACGACCAATTAGGGACCGCGAGCGAAGAGAAAAGGGATGAGATGAGAGGATGATTTGCGACGGGTTTATTGGCAGCGACCGGGCTTTGTGGTTCCATTAGCGATTGCTCGGGGAATTGAACCGGGGATATCTGCACTTAGCGCGGATTCCGTGCGCATTCTAGGATCTCCGGCAGCTGCAGGGGCCGGCTGCTGTTTTCATGCCCCGTGTGGGCGTCCAGTCAACACACAAGCAGACACTTCTTTTATATATTTCAATCCTGGGGCATGAATTCTATACGTAGTCTTTGCATTAAAAAAAACAAAACCTTTAATTTATACTGATAAAACTTTATTCATCCCGAAGGAAATTTGTGTGCCAGAGGTTGCTCAAAAATACCATGAAGATAAGAATAAAAACAATAGAATAATAAATGTACAGTGTATAAGCCTAATAGAGTAACAATATTGGTAAGATATATTTAGTAAAAAAATTAAGTTGGCAATGGTGTTGAGAAGTACATGATATTAGAAATATTGCCTGTATAATGATGTTGGAAAACGGTAATGATTGCAGGGTAATATTGAGAGGTAATAAAAGGTAAGTAGTATTGCACATGATATTAAGAATATTGCACATTATGTTGAAATATAATATTGCACACGATATTGAGAATATTGCACATGATGTTGGAAAGTACTATTGTACATGATATAGTTGTCAGTGTTCTCAGTGTCCCGATGTTTCAACTGTCCTTCCTGCAGAAGGGGGAGCAGTTACAGTATATATAGTTTATACAGTTTGATGGCCACAGGCAGAAAGGACCTCCTGTGGTGTTCTGTGGTGCACCTCGGTAATCTCAGTCTACGGCTGAAGGTGCTCTGGTATGACACCAGTGTGGCGTGCAGGGGATGGGAGGCGTTGTCCATAATACTGAGTAGTTTACTCAGCATCCTCCTCTCCGAGACCTCCACCAAAGACTCCGCTTTCCTGATGAGCTTATTGAGTCTGTTAGCGTCGGCTGCCTTCACCCTGCTGCCCCAGCACACAACAGCGTAGAAGATGACACTGGTCACCACAGAGTGATAGAACATCTGCAGCATGGTCCTGCAGACGTTGAAAGTCTCCGGAGAGAATACAGGCGACTCTGACCTTTCTTGTACAGGGCCTCTTTAGTCCAGTCCATCTTATTGCCTCTGTGGACAGCCAGGTACTTGTATTCCTCAACAATGTGGCGGTGGAGGCGGTGGTGGTGCTTTTCAGGTTGGACAAGGGAGTCTTCTTGGAGGGTGGTCTCAGTGTGTCTTTGGTGAGGCGGGGGGGGCTTGTCTGTTCATCCATGGCGTTGTTCACCTCCCTCCTCTCCTCCTCCCTCCTCCTCCTCCTCCTCCTCAGATAACCACCGTGTTGCTGCTCGCTCAGCACAGAAGAACGGCTAAAAATAAAATACCAGACATAGAGGAGTGGGAGGCGGAGGACGAGGAGGAGGAGGAGGTTGCGGTTGAGGTGGATGTGAGGTGGCTGTCGACGAAGCCGCTGATGTAGCTCAACTGGTAGAACACGGCGCGAACACCGCCGGGGTCACGGGTTCGATTCCCCGCTCTCGGTGGCTCGCCGCGCCGAGTGTTGTAAGACGCTTTTGGATACAAGTGTGCGTCAAATGCAGCGTACAACATGCGAGCTAGGAGGTGGAGGATGGAACAGCGGGTGGAGGTTAGGGTTCTGGTCGACCGTTGTAGTTTTAGTTGACAGGCGGTCTCTCTCTCTGCCTGCTGGAGTCTGAGTCTGGACAAAACACGGAGCAAACAATACAACCGATTAGCGTTAGGACAGATTACAAAAACAAAAAACACCAAACTGTCTGAGAGACAATAATATTAAAAGTTATCAGGGTCTCTTTTATTTTTTAATGTTATATAAACGCTCTTTTGTTCTCAGGAGTGCACCCACAGCAACCGTTCAGGCTTTCATTTCTCGTCACCCATTTTAAAAATGGCTTCTTTTTTTCTCTTTAGGAGATGTCCCGTCTGTAAGTAGACATTTTGAAACATTACTTATTGTAATTATTTTCCGTTATATTGGCCCTAATTGCTGCACGTATGCGCCTGTCATCTATTCTTTTTTTTTTTATAGAACACAATAAGTTAAGTGCTTCAGCTGTGCTCTGCTGAATGAATAAGCAGCGGCAAAAATGTCATTGTCCAACATTTTTTTATCATGTTTGACATGGCAATGGGAGACAATTACCGTGACTTTGCTGTTTGCTGACTGTGATTACCGGTAGTGATTATAATTTACTTTGCTCTTATATTTGTGTCATTATTATTATTATTATTATTCATTCAAAATCTGTTCCTCAAATGCTTGGATTTGCACACTTTACCTCAACGATGATCTTTGTTGACCCCACTGCGGCATTCGTTCCAAACCAGGAACATAGTCAACTTACTTACTTATTTAATGGTTATTGTGTTGTGTCAAAACAACTGTTTACGCCGAAATCTCCAAGCAAACACGATGGAGCCTCAAAGGTGCCAATTTGACTCCAAGAATTTCGAAAAAAGTAGTTTTGAGAAAAGTATGTGCGGAAGAATTTGCCACAAAGTTATATCCCAGTCAGGGTGGGGTTCGATCCGTCACCCCAGTACAGCCGCCCATCTCAGTGCTTCAAGGTCTTCTACACACAATGACACTCGCGAGGTCGGTTGAACGTCCCTCAGATAGCACTCACATCGGAGTTGTGAGTTGTGCGTTGGTGTCTTCTGCTACCGTTTAATACGAAGCCCAGCCAAAGGAGCCGCTTTAAACTTGGCTGCACTTTCCTGAAGAAAGTCACGCATGCAGTCTCCATCCAGTCGAGTCGTTAGTACTAATGTAATCATCGTGTAAACCCCCCCACCTCAATCGCAAATAAATCAATTTCTGACCGAAGGCCTGGCTTGCAATGTGATAATAACCGGCCCATTCCTTTCTCTTTTCTCGTTTAGCCTCTGTGCACCAGCGCCCTGTCAACTTTCAGGATTGATTTTTTCTTTTCTTTTTTCTTCCCAGAAGAGTTATTTGAGAAGCTTCTAGGGCCAGACACGGACGGACCCCCTTAGTTTAGTCTCTGACATGTTGCCCCCCCCCGCCGTTTATGAACCAGTGTCACAGGCCTTGGCTGGGAACTCCGGCTGGTCGCCATGTGCCGAAGCCTAAGGAGACGGCGGGCGTTTTAGATCAGAGCTTCCAACACTCCTGGAACGACTGTCCCGAGGAGATCAGAGTTAACGCAGGGCTGGTGTCTCACTGCATCTATACAGTGTTTTGCTATTGCATAATGCCTTTTACCATGTTAGCTTTTACTCTCATACGATGTTTAGTCGTTGTTGCTTTTTAAATTTTTGCTACAGTAATGACTTTTATTTTTTTGTGTAACTTTGCTTTATAGCCTTATTGACTTCACCGTGTTGTATTCGCCGTTCGCGCTTTATTGTTGTGATGCGCTTCACAGTTGTGTTATAAATATAGTTTGGCTTTCTTCTCCGTCTTATTATGACCGTCGCTTCAACTAGACATCTGTGTTTGATATATCCATTACTGACGCATCTCCCTATTAAAGGTGCAGTGTGTCCACTAAATACCCCCCTCCCCCCTCCCCCCCCCACACACACACATGCACACACACACACACACACACACACATTTGGAAAGGTGCAGGACGGCGGGGACACGTAGGAAAACTACATTTACATTTACATTTACATTTTGGCCATTTGGCAGACACGTTTAGCCAATCTATCGCCAGTGGTACACAATGGGGGGGTTAATGGAGGGGGGGTTAAGGGGGGGGAAGCTATGCCGAGTCCAAGTGAACTCTGAACAGGCGGGTCTTGAGTCTCTCGTGGAAGCCGGCGAGCGACTCGGCCGTCCCGAGTGACGTCAGCCGGGAGCTCATTCCACCGCCGCTGTGGCGCCGGAACAGAGAACAGAGAAGAGTTGGTGACTCGGCAGAGCGACGTTTGCCTGTTCTTAGCGAAGGTGTTACCAGGTGGTCGTCTAGCCGAAGTCGTTGAGCGGAGCGCTGGGGCTGGTGGGCGTAGCGTCTGGCGGATGTTTGGAGGTAGGTAGGGGCAGTCTTGAATCTGATGGGAGCCAGTGAACGTCGCGGAAGAGGCGGGGTTACATGGGAGAAACGAAAGGTGTCTTACGGTGGCCTTCAGCTGCCAGTAGCTACTTTCAATTATGTCAGCATCTACGTCTGCGTCGAGTAGCCAGAATCTATGATGAGGTTCCTTTCAATAGATAGATTATTGTTTTATTGTTACTTTGTATTATTGTTACTTGTTCCTTGTGTTGCATTTTATTGCGTTAGCATTTTATTAACAAGGTTTGTCCATTCTGGGCCACTGTAGAAACATGGCGACGCAACATGGCGGTCTCTGTGGAAGGCACCCCTGCTCCCTTTGCAGATATAAAGGGTTCACTCGAAGCTCACAAAATCACAACGGTTCTTAGTGTCAAATGATGAATTAAAACACAGTTAGCAATATGATATTCCGTCTCTGCCAACAGCCAACCCCTAAGATCTACACACTGCTCCTTCAAACAAATATGAAGAACTCAAAATATAATTCAGGCCGAAAGCGACAAAGTTACACACACTGCTGCCAAAGGCAAGAAGGAAAGCCGGCCAAAAAAGTTGCAGGCTGTGTGAATGCGTAATTAGGTTAGAAGGCTTATCAATACTGCCCCATCGCTAAGGCGCCAGTAGGCTAGATCTGAATATAATTACAATTCTGCATTCCATTAAATTATTGTGTTGCTTAGATGTATTCTTATGGCAATTCTAGCCTAATTATTATTTCAGCTGCAAACTCGGTGGGACGTGTCTGCGGTGGTCAGTGTTGTGTTGTTCTGTTTTATCCGTACTATACTATATACTACAGTCCAGTCCATTTAGCAATACACTACAGTCTGTGTGTTGGTTTTCTGTGTGTGGATGTTTTACGTGTGCGTTTGTTGTGTACATTTGTGTCCGCAGTGTGTGTGCGTTGAATATGTGAGTGTCTTTTTTGTGCGTGTTCTGAGTGTGTGTGTGTATGTGTGTGTGCATGTGTGCATGTGTGTGCATGTGTGTGTATTTTTGTGTGCATGTGTGGTGTGTTGTGTGTGTGGTGTGTGTGTGCGTGTGTGTGTGTGTGTGTGTGTGTGTGTGCGTGTGTGTGCGCGCGCTGATAGGAGAATGAAGGTCGTCTCCTCGTCGGACACTGAGCATGATTAAGTGACCTCCTTCCCTCCCAGACACATTTTTTCTCTCCCTCTCCACTTTCTCCATCTTATCCCCCACTTCTCTCTCTCCCCCCTCTCCTCCCCATCTCTCTATTTACCTCTCTTAAGGTCTATTTCACACTCTGTCTCCCGCCAGCCTCTTCCCTGACTCTCTCTCTCTCTCTCTCTCTCTCTCTCTCTCTCTCTCTCTCTCTCTCTCTCTCTCTCTCTCTCTCTCTCTCTCTCTCTCTCTGTCTGCTACCTGTGTGTGTGAGTGTCTCTCTATCGTCGGGAGCTTGGTGGCTGATATGTCACAGGAAGACGTTAACGCCTCAGAGATGGATGAGATCTGCGATCGGCAGACGAGCTTGGCCTCAACACAGCGATTATGGTTGTCAGATGGAAGAGGTACCAGTCTGGCTTCGGTTTGTTTGAAATCAAAACAAACAGACACACACACACACACACACACACACACACACACACCCACAAAGACTTCTTAATTTACTGCTATTTGGGCAGACATGCACGCTTTTATCCAACTTGCATGTTATGTATTCACATACATAACACATACATAAGCTAAGATAAGACACATAACATAACATAAGATAAGATAAGATAAACCGTTCTTGATCCCAAAGGAAATTCTTGTGCCAGAGGTTGCATAGTAGTAGAATAATAACAATAGAGAAATAAACATAGAATAATAAAAATAAAATAACAAATGTACAAATGTATCTAAGCCTAAGAAAAAATATTGAAGAAAAAATAAAAAAAAGTATTATTATTAAGAGCAGTAGGATTTTGGAGGGAAGATCTGCTGTTTGGACGCCCCCACAGGTAGACTGTGGCAATGGGGATCTGAACCCAGTACCTCGCTTGGCTTGCTGGAAGATGATGGGTGATATTTCTAGATTAAATGTTAATCAACTTCCTATCAGAAGGGAAGTTTGTCTGGGTGACTCACAGTACATGACAACATATCGCAATAGAGGGGCTATGATCACAACGACTCAAGCCCTCCCAAAACCTTGTGCTTGTGTTGTGTCCGCATTGCTTCCGGTACATACCGAGCCCTCCCAATACAAACAAGCACACACACACACACAATAACAACAACCGGAATCAAAACAAATTTCCGAAAAATCTATTTCAATGCAGAAAAAATGTGATTCAGTGGGGGGGGAAGGACATTCATTCATGCAAGCAGAGCGGTATGAAATATGTTTTCCATTAGAGGCGTCGTTGGAAACCGCCCGGGATGTTGACGATCTCTCATCTCGCGGGCGTCTCCGCCGTGCCGCCGTCACGGGGAAGCGGGACCTGAACCAGCTGCAGCTAGCTCGTGGCTCGCGCGGGCGTCGCGGACTCCTGCTCCTGCGTCACGCGTCGGGCGCCATTAGGCCCCTCCGGATACGTTTTAAAAAAAGTTGCAGATACACAGATACGGGTACGGTGAATAGAAAGAGAGGAAAGAGGAGAGAGAGAGGGAGAGAGAGAGAGAGAGAGGGAGAGAGAAGAGAGAGAGAGAGAGAGAGACGAGAGAGAGAGACGTTGGCCGTCGGGCGTAAGAGAAAAAAAACGAAACACGGCATAAGGTTCGAGTTTCCCGCCCACATCTGAAGATTTTTTTTTTTAATAGCCGCTGAATATAGGCCTGTGTGTGTGTGTGTGTGTGTGTGTGTGTGGGTGTGTGTGTGGTGTGTTGTGTTGTGTGGTGTGTGTGTGTGTGTGTGTGTGTGTGTGTGTGTGTGTGCCGCCCCGGAAGGCTTTTATCTGGCTGAGACCATATGCTATGCGATGCCGTTTACACCGCAGCCCTCCTCCTCTCCTCTCCCCCCGGTAGCAAATTACAGCGTTAGCTTTGTGGTAGCAGGTGACTTCAGAGTAGGAGCCGCCCCTGGGCAGGGTGAGGAGGAGGAGGAGGAGGAGGAGGAGGAGGAGGTGGAGGAGGAGGAGGAGGAGGAGGAGGAAGAGGAGAGGTTAATGAAAGAGCCCCCCCGGAGCTCCGCCTTACGACACACTGTCCGTCACGCCGCCACGCACCCACCCTATCGCCCGCAAACTCTCTCCACACGCACGCAAACAAAGTGTGTTCAAAGCGTTGCCAAGCGGGCATTTTGTATGTGTTTGGTCGTTGGTGGGTGGATGTCGATTCAACCTCAACCTCGTCTTCTTAACTGAATGTTTTTTGACAAAAGCTTTTTTTTTTGTCTCTACTCTTTAGCCACTGACAGAACAGAACAGAAGTCACTTAAAGGTCTGCCATTTATGTGGCCTTTTCTTTTTGTGTCGAGTGTCTTCTTCCCACCATCGCCCAGTTTGGTTAACGCTAGCGTTTCGGATGCCTTACCCAGCCGCCTAGGCACCCAGCACCCAGCCCCAGCGCCCAGCACCCAGCACCCAGCTACCCAGCCTACCCAGCTACTCAGCAGTCTGCCCAGCTGCTCTTTAGAAGCGTGGTTTGTGCCGCCCCGCTTGGAGAGGGTTGGGTTGGGCAGGCAGGCACTCCGGTGTTGACGACAAACAGGTTCAGCCACACACCTGTGCTCCCCTAATTCATCTTTAAAAGAAAAAAAAATGTGTTTGTGCGACTGTTTCCTCATGTGTTTCTGCACTTCTCGTGAACTTTAGGTGAGCAAGGAACACAAAACGCCCACTGGATATGTGTGTGGTGTGTGTGTGTGTGTGTGTGTGTGTGTGTGTGTGTGTGTGTGGTTGTGTGATTACAAATTATACACATGGTCACGAGGCATGGCCAGAATACATTAGAGAATACACTTTTTTCTCACAATACAAAAATAGTTCAAGATCAGAACACACTCATTCGTTCTTACAGTAAGTACTGTGAGTCGAAAGTACTTAAAGGTTGTTTGGGTCCAGACCTATGAATGCCCCCACTCCACCTCGTTGTCCGAGTATATATATATACGGCTATAGATTGAATTTGACCGCGCATTAACCTTTTATTCTTCACCAGTACACAACGCTCTTGATTTGTCATTGTACTCTTTTCTCATGCTTCTATAGTTCTGTGTGAATATATAACCTTGCTGCAATTACCTTCAAATACGTTTCAAATAACCTCGCAATTAACCCTCCGCAACAGCAATGATCCTGGGAACAATCTTTCAAAGTGTCATAGCCGTCAGTGGGCTTGAGTAAGTGCTAAAAAGGAGACTTGTGATTGGTTGTCTCTGGCCCATGTGACCCCTTTAATACGCTATCATTTCCACCAACCACCACCTTCAACTCTTATTTTTTTGAGCGACTGTAAATATAAATGTATAGTTAAATATCTTGCATGTATGCCTATTTGACATACGTTTATTTGTAGCATATTCTCTGTTTCCGTTTTTTTTTTATTAAAAACGGAAGCCTAAATCTGAATGTGAATCTGAATTCTTCCGTATCTGAGAAGATCACAGCTGCTTCTTCACGCTGTCCATCCATCTGCAGTGGCCAGTGCCAACCAGCAGGTGCAGTAGAGTAGAGTGAAGTGGCCCCACTGAAGTGCTCCGTACTTCAGTGGAATAAAAGTTCCTTAGATGGAAAGTTTGAAAGCGTCGTCCCACTGCCGAACCACAGGAAGGGGCCGGTTTGATGCCAGCACCCAGGGCCTTGGCTCCAGGGCTGAGAGGTGAAGGCAGCATCTGGATGGGTGGTGGCTACAGCTGGCTGGTGGTGGTGAGGGTGGTGGTGGTGAGGGTGGAGGTGGTGGTGGTGGAGGGGGTTGGTGGTGAGGGTGGTGGTGGTGAGGGTGGTGGTGAGGGTGGTGAGGGTGGAGGGGGTCCCGTGCCACACCGGTGCCTTGCGTACGACCGCCAGAGCTCGTCATTCAAACCCAGCGGAGATAACCATACGCCGGGAGATGCTTCGGAAGCAGGGATACATACTATACAAGGGATACACACACACACATACACACACACACACATGCACACATACACACATGCACACACACACACACACACACAAAGCATGCATTAATACCATTTGTGTTTCTTGTATCAGATGACAGTTTTCTGAAATATTGAGACCACTGTTATTTGAATATTACTGAAATAGTCCTTCTGTATAGAAAATGTATTAATTATGAACCATGAGTCAAACAGTCATAACAACTTAACATACACAACAAGTCCATCCTTGAGAAAACACATTAGCTGCTTTAAAAAAGTAATGAAATGAAAATGAAAATGAAAATGAAAATGAAAATGAAAATGAAATTAAAAATAACCCATTTCATATCTGTTCAATTAATAAAGTGTTCAGAATTTGTCAGCTATTACATTTATAAGAATTAATGCATATTTGCGGAGTGTGTGTGGGGTTGCTGGCTGGTTTAAGCAGCCTCACAGAGTCAGGCTCACAGAGTCAGGCCAATGCACCTGTGGTGCATTGGCCAGTCAAGGCACACCGGAGAAACCAGCCATCAACACACACACACACACACGCACGCACACACACGCACGCACGCACACACACACACACACGCACACACACACACACACGTAGAGGAGCTGACATGTTAGCATTTTCCACCCACAAAACAACTCCAACGATGCAATAAACCGGTTTTACAAAATCAGGAGCTACTGCCACAGTATTAATGCCATTTTAAACAAACAGTTTGAGGAGTAAACAGGTTGTAATGAACGTGTCTTCAATGTGAACATAGTGCTGTCACAGAGAAATACACAGCTTCAAATTTGGAGTCATATTTCACATTACCGGTACAAATTGGCAACAACACGATCGGTGAATGTGTTTGGGTTGTCAAAGGTCTTCATTAGATGAATTCAAGTTCTTTAATTTTCAATGTGTCGAAATGTTCCACCCTCTTGTTTTGAGTATTCATTACACAGTCGACATCTTTGCAAGTACTTACTCAATTTATGCCATTCCAGTTATGCTTTCACTTTGAAAGCATAACTCTAGTGGCCTAATTCACTGATTACTTTCCTAATAGGAAATTGGCTTCTCATTTTATTTTTTGCACAATGGTAATTTATCCTGACGGAACCCCAATGTCCGCAGTCTACCTTTAAACTAACTCCAACCCACATCTGGTTCTGTGTATCTCAATATGCATCCGAATAAGTTAAGCTTCTTCTGAATAGCGTTGTTACAGTAATATACTCTCCCAAACGCCGCCGAACTGCGTTCATATCGACAACGACAATGACACAATCAAACTCAAACTCCACCCTCTCCATTGGTTTTTCCGATGGGAAAAACAATAAAGCTGCCATTTCTGGCGGAAGATTAACTGACCGACATTCATGGCACGATGCACACCGTGCACCGCCGCCGTTGCGTACGTCCCCGTGAACGCCCGGCCCAACAGGGAGCGGGGGGGCGGGAGTCGGTCACACGTTGTTCCTCGCAGCTTAAATGACCGGCCATCAGGCAGTGATGGGCGGCCCGGAAAAAACCCATTTCCCGAAGGCGTTTTTTGGGGGGTGATGGACTTGGCTCGCCTCGTCCCCTGACTGAGGAGTGTCACGGCTCGCTCTTTATAACTCTTTATAACGTGTCCCTCGCTGCCATAAAATGTGGTAAAATGTGACGGCTGCCCGGTCGTGGCGTGCCATTTTGACCGTCAAATTTTCAATCAATCAAGACGTCGAAAAGGCTGAGCGGAGTCGAGTAGTTTTCGTCACAGCACTGCTCTCAAGGTGGAAAAGAGCTCCTACTGGGGTGAAACTGAGGGGGGCCGGTGGAGTCCCCGGAGCGTGCTCTCACCAGCTGCAGCAACAGCACAGCACACCTTCCACACATCGCCGACCCGTCCTGCACACAGTTCCTCCGAAACTACCCTACTAAAGACCACAGGCCATTAATAGGGTGCCTAATAAAAAAGGGCCACAGGAGACCGGAGCTAACCGCAGCCTTCGCTCTATATGCTTTTTCCTTTGTAGGTCCTATAGGTCCAGCTTATATTGAACAATTCTCAAAGAAATTAAATGAAAGTGCGTGTTTTGCAGTGACTCGACCGATATACTTTGGGTAGTTACTCTGAACGGAGACAAAGCTAAATGATTCTTACACTACGCCGTAGCCAGCGGTGTGTTCCCAAAAAAATGCTTAACTTGTTAGCTTAACTTGTCTAGTAGCTGAGAACGACCACTACAAAGTGTGTTACTGGGAGCCACCGGGAACAGAGCAGTGAGGCTAGGCAGCAAGGAGGGGGCTAGGTGACTTCATAGTCCACAGCTTAGCCGACCAATGAGCAAACGCGATCGGGTCTGTGGGCGGAGTTTCACGTTCAGGTGAGAAAAAAACATGAAGGATACTGAGGGAAAGTGAGTTCAGAATGGCTTTCCTTGTGCTTGTCTCCAGGACAGAGGAACATGCAGTGACTGAGGCCCTACACCTTGGAACTGACTGAGGCCCTACACCTTGGAAGTGGATTTCTACGGTTACGGCCGGATATTTGCATACGTCCCCTCGAAACACATTTACTTTCCACCCACGATGCCTCTGACTGTAGCGTAGCAGAGCCTCTGGTCGACCCGGGCTTTGGTTGGATCAGGGGTCTGACAACTCCCTGATTCCAGCGTGGTGAGGGAGTACTGCTGGAGGACATCGTGCAAAACACCGTCCTCTCCTCACACCGTCTCCAGCATGGCCTGGGTTTGTCTGTTTTTTTGCGATCGCCCCGCTTGTCTCTCCCAGGTGGCGCAGATCACCTGGGCCCGCGGCAGGTGAATCCGCTCCGGTTTCCACGGTTCCACCGACGAGTTTGGTCCCCGTTCAGGCGCCGCTGCGGACGAAGACGGCAA
Organism: Coryphaenoides rupestris; assembly: GCA_002895965.2. Taxonomy (NCBI): domain Eukaryota; kingdom Metazoa; phylum Chordata; class Actinopteri; order Gadiformes; family Macrouridae; genus Coryphaenoides; species Coryphaenoides rupestris. The sequence goes on from PIJE02000368.1 coordinate 163,798, forward strand.
CAAGTCGCCACCGAGTGACGCAAAAGTGTACTGGCACCATGCTGCGTGGTGATTCTGCACTTAAAAATAAAAATGGATTGATTGATTGATTGATCGACAATTGACCGCCATCACCCTTTTCCCCGCCGAAATCTCTCACCTCCACCACACACAACCTCACTTGGCGCTCCTGAACACCTGATGTGCTCTTTCAAAAAGTGAATGCACTTCTTTTTTTCATAAGAGTGCGTGTCTCCATGGGTACGCCGCGGTGAGGCCTTAAGTCTACAACACACATCTGGGCGAACCCGCGCCTGACGTTTTGCGGGCACAGCTGCTGTCCAACTGATTGATTACCGCGGAGAATGTCTAAAGGTCCGGGCGCCTCACCTCTTGGCATTTCACTGCTTTTTCTTTTTTTTTTTTTTTCTCCTCGGTTTACTTCCCCTTCCGAACTTGACAGCGGGGGGATAACAGAAGCTGAGGAACAACTCCAGAAAAGTCGTGAGGAAATAAATGTCAAGCAACAGACACACACACACACACACACACACACACACACACACACACGCTCACTCACACACTTGTGTATACACATGTGTGTGAGTGCGTTTGTGTGCGTGTGTGTGAGCGTGTCAATATGGATGCCTATTCATTTCGCAAGTTCTCAGAGTAGTATTACAGTCGTCGAATGATTCAATGTTTGTCGTATTTATTGAATATTAAATACTTGCGGGTCGCAATGCGATATTTGCAACTGGGATATTTAATTACACGTTACGTTTTCATGTACCTCTGCCCCGTCGGACCCCGTCCACCTCGACCTCCGAGGTGGACGGGGTCAAATTGGAGGCGACGAAACGCTTATTAAGTGCTGTGATTAATCGCAGGGACCTCGAGGAAGTCTTTAATGTCGGCCAGTTAGCGACCTCACCTGCTGTCTCCATGTGTTTTTAATGAGCAGGCTCCATGTCGCCGACTCAGGTAAACAAATTAATCCTCCGCTGTGTACGACCACCGCGATCAGCGATGAAGGCAGATAAAGATGAGTTTGATCTGAGCCACGGCTGACCCTCGCTGGGTTGTTTTTTTCCCGGCGTGGCGATCAAACTTTCGTGACCAAATTCATGAAAGCAATTTGGATGTTTAGCCGATGTAAAAAAAATTTCAGTTTTCATAGTTAGAGATCATAGTTATATAACATCCACAAGAGATGTTCAAGGTTCACTGGCATGCAATTAAGAGTGTGTGTGTGTGTGTGTGTGTTTTGTTGACCCATTCAGGGTGGCTCATGGGTGGTGTTGGCTCACACATACACACACACACACACACACATTAAAAAGTTAGAGAAAATAAATAAGGAGAATATGAAATATTCCAACAAACACAAAAAACATGCACTATATATGTACAGAGCCATTCAATGACATGAACAGGGGAAAACACTTAACATTTAGCATTTTTACTTTGGCTAATAAGCTGTGAGCCCAAAAACACATCTTTATGTGATAAAGTCTGACAACATTCTCAAGCATGGCTATTCATAGGCACTTGGCCTTGTCCTTGTTCCAATATTGATCAAAAAGATCCAATTATTATCCTTTAACTCCTTTGTAGCATAGCTGCTGCTGTACGCCACATAAAGGTATCTTTCCACGGCTCTTCCAACATAAGGACACAGGTGGGTGTAGTTGAAGGTTTCCAAGTTCAATGCCAGCATGCTAGCGCTCTCTGAGTGTGTGGTGCTGGTGAATGCTGGTTTAACCCTGTGGTGCACTGGTTAGTCAATGTGCCACAAGTTGTGCGGCCTCACCCTTGCAGACACAGACTGCAGACACTAACTTGGGCGAGGAGACACACACACTCCCCACACACAGAACTTATTTTATTGTTTCCAGTCGCCTAATTATTGCACAACTGTATATGAAAAACCTATAGGAAATGGTCAATGGTGTGCATGAGTATATTTAATATAGCAGGATAAGTATTTTTTTGTATTCATCAATGTCATTCCGATGGGTATTCAGAAGGAAGATGAAACCTTGACACTTTTACATTCAATTAAACGAGTCGTGTGAAGCGCATGGCGTTCCTTTAACTTCGGAGCAGGTGTCTGTTTTACAAAGTGGTGATTTTCACTGACTTCCACACTCCCTCCTCACCGTGACCATGAATAACGGCCATTAGTCTGGCTTACTTTATGTTTTTCATCGCATCTCGTGAATACGTAATGTCCTTGGCCGCTAAGAATGTGAACCCTATTCTGTCTCTAAAGAACAAGGGTACATCTTCAGGCTGTTTAACTTAACGACACGCAGAGAGAGCGAGAGAGAGAGAGAGAGAGGGGGGGGGGGGGGGGGGCGACAGGGGAGAGAGAGAGAGAGAGAGAGAGAGCGCAAGCAGAGGGTATATAAGGTGGGGGAGAGAGAAGGAAGGAAGGAGAGGCCATGGCTGACCAATAGAGAGGGATGAAAAAAAAACGAGAGAGGAAGAGAGAGAGAGAGAGAGGGGGGCAGACAGACAGATGAGGGGAAAGAAAGGTGACAAGAGAGAGAGAGAGAGAGAGAGAAGAGAGAGAGAGAGAGAGAGAGAGAGAGAGAGAGAGAGAGAGAGAGAGAGAGAGAGCGCAAGCAGAGGGTATATAAGGTGGGGGAGAGAGAAGGAAGGAAGGAGAGGCCATGGCTGACCAATAGAGAGGGATGAAAAGAGAACGAGAGAGGAAGAGAGAGAGAGAGAGAGAGGGGGGCAGACAGACAGATGAGGGGAAAGAAAGGTGACGAGAGAGAGAGAGAGAGAGAGAGAGAGAGAGAGAGAGAGAGAGAGAGAGAGCGCAAGCAGAGGGTATATAAGGTGGGGGAGAGAGAAGGAAGGAGAGGCCATGGCCGACCAAAAGAGAGGGATGAAAAGAGAACGAGAGAGGCAGAGGGAGAGAGTGGAGTGAAAGAGAGAAGAGAGGATAGACAGATTGTGGAGATAAAAAGGAAAAGGAGAGAGAAAGAGAGAGAAGAGAGAGAGAGAGAGAGAGAGAGAGAGAGAGAGGGCAAACAGTGGGGACATAAAGAGCGATCGAGTGAGAGACACAGGGAGAGTACAAGCGAGTGAGAGAAATATAAAGGCAATGCGAGAGAGAGAGAGAGAGAGAGAGTGAGAGAGAGAGAGAGAGAGAGAGAGAGAGCTACCATATGAAATCACTTTAATGTTCCTGCATTACAGTGTTGCCGGGCACCCTGGGGTGCTCCTCTTTCATGGGGACCTTGACTTTTGTGAGTCAGAGGTTAAAGGTATTAGGGGAACAAAGGCATCGTTTGAATATGAACCAACTTCATCCCTGGGCCATAATTTTGCAACTTTGTTAGGGGGTGAAGGGGTGGAAAAAAAACTCTTCTAATAATAATCATAATAATAATAATGATAACGATGATAAGAGTATGATTATGATTCCGTTTTCAATTCAGTAAAATGTAATAGTACAGAGAAATGTTTAATTTAGAGTCTTTGAGCCGTCACTCCAGCAGAAGGACGAACAGAAACTCTGAAGGTTAAAATGACCTTTTGTGATGAACATGGAGATCGTTTAAAGATTGAGAAGCAGGAAATCAAATACCAAACATCTCATATGTTGATCGAGGGATATCATTGTGAGCTTTTTTCCCCCCAGAAGATTGTCTGTGAGTCATACTTAAAATACTTTAAGACAGTCTCAAGGTAAAACCGATCGACATTGGTGTGTGTATTATCCACTACAATGGATAATATTGTGGAGAACACAGATTTTGCTGAAATACTGTCAAATGATTTAACACCTGACAGCCTGACCACTCCCAAATGCCTAAAAGTTTCTTAAAAGGAGGACTTTGTGTCTTCCGGACTTGTAATGGAATCCAAAGGGTGAACAATGTCCTTCTAATGTTTAGGTGTTCAAGGGAAGGGAATAACAGAATATTTGTTTGATTTCCATCGCGCAAATATCGAGCACCTCAGGGTGCTGATATCTTTTAACACACAGAAGTTCCAGTGGACTAAAGATGTCAGTGGTTGATAGTTTTAAGATATTTTAAGAGACTTTATACATAATATTTGAATCCCTTACGGTACTTATTTAACCTTATTTCGTAAAATGTGTACGAATATAACTAATTGGTCTTACTGCATGGGGTCATGATGTTGTTGATCGAGTCACAAATCAAAGCATTGGATTCAAATACATCGGGAGCGAGCAGAGTCTGGTGTATTGGTTCCCTTGCTTCGCATGACAACAGCATCCCGTGTCAGATGGACACAACCGCAAGCCTCTCCCGCCAAATGTTCCCAACACAACCATACCGGCGGTTGCGGTGGGAAATTGCCCAAACTGATTTTCCGGGATTCCGATCCTTGTTCCCATTCACACACGGCCCCCCCCCCCGTGCACGACACGATGTCCCAGAACATCTGTACAGGATACACTGCATGTGTGAAAGGGGCTTTATACTCACCAATTAAGATACTTGAATAAGTCTGTGACAGACATATTCTGTATGGTGTGCAGTTTATTTTTGTCCAGTGTTCCTTTCCTCACCCGTCTATTGGTTACCAGACTTCACATTTTGCTGTACCGGTCAATAAGTTATTCTGTTGACTGACATTATTTGGAAAGGGTTCTCAGGGCTTTCCACGTTTCTCAAGGATTTCCAGTAAAATTCAACACTTAACTTGCACGCAGCTGGAAAGTGCTAAACATCGCTTGTTAACGCTGCTTCCACGCATTTACTTTCCAGGCGGCTGATTTAAGACCGCTTATTCATTCGTTGCCGACGGGCATGTAAACTATTGAACATGGAATACTCCTCTAGACACCAACAGAGGCCGAGGCATCACTCGACGCAGGCGGGAATCCTGGAGAAACTTGTGGTTTGTCCGATGGCTGTACAAAGTTTTTATCGTTGGCAAATGCTCCACCCCATGAGGATGGGGTGGGTGGTGGTGGTGGTGGTGGTGGTGGTGGTGCTGGTGGGTGGGGGGAATATGATAATCTAATTCATCAAGCCTCATCCACAAGGTAGATGGTGTTGGCGCATCTCTCCCTTTGCGGGGGGGGGGGGGGGGGGGGGGGAGTGTTTGAGGGGGGTGTGCTCAAAACAAGGAGGCTATTACAATAAGAACTTGTTTTTTAATTAAAGTTCCTCTTAAGCTTTTGCACACAATAATGACACAAGCACCTCGACACTAACCCACGCACGTCGCAAGACCACACACGGACACGCGCCAGACCACGCACACACAGGCTAGAACAGCAGCAGGAGTTTCACACACACACACACAACACACACACACCACACACAACACACGCATACACCACACAACACACACACACACACAACGCATAACATCCACCAAGCCCGACTTGCCCAGAAGCCACACAACCGTCCCTTGGCGGTGGCGGCGCGGAGGCGGCGTCTGTGTTTTGAGCACAAAGTGGGCATGTGTGTGTGTGTGGTGTGGTGTGTGTATATCACCTCTCCCGTGTGCCGGCGCATAAGCAAAGCAATATTGCATGGAGAGCCCGAAGAATCGCATAATAGAGTATGAAATAGAATTAAATTAAGCAACGCAAGGCCAGCCGTGGCGACGCCATGCCCTTTCAATATGTGGTTTTATGAAACGCTCAGTGGCGACTGGGTTCATTGTGTGTGTGGTGTGTGTGTGTGTGTGTGTGTGTGTTGTTTGTCTCGACGCACAAAATCTCCCGAGACACACACACAACACACACACACACACCCTCATCCCCCCCCTGCCTCCATAGGTAGAGTCCCATTCAATGAAATGTAAATCCTGATCTCCTAGCGTGAGACGAGTCTGCCACTCCTGCGATGTCAATACATTCGTTGCGTCTGCCCTTCTCTCTCTCTCTCTTCCTCTCCTCCTGCGTCTCGATCTCTCTCTCTCTCTCTAGTCTCTCCTCTCTCTCTCTCTCTCTCTCGTCTCTTCTCTCCTCTCCTCCTCTCTCTCTCTATCGCACTTTATCCCTCTTGGCACCCTTAGCCTCAATCCTCCCTCTCTGGTCTATCAACTCTCCCCCTCTCTCCCCCGCTCTAACTTTGTACTTTATACTCTCCATCTTGGCACTCCCTCACACCCCCCCCCCCTACCCCGAGGCTCTCCCCTCTCCTCTCTCTCCTCTCATCTCTCTCTCTCTCTCTCTCTCTCTCTGTCTCTTCCTCTCCCTTGACTCGATCACTTCCTCGCTCTCTTTCCACTTTTCCCCCGGTCGTCCATGATGACTCTCTCTCTCGTCCGCGCAGCGTGGTCAGATTGGCGCCGGTCGGCCCACTCATTGCCTCTCTCTCTGTCTTACTCTATCCTCTCTCTCGTCCGGCTCCCTCCTCTCCCCCTCATCACCTCGTATCCCGCCTACCTCTTTCCCTCCCTACTCTCCTCTCCGGCTCTCACCCCCCTCGGTCACCCACCTCTCTCATCCTCACTATCTGCTTCTCATCCTCTCCGTCTCCTTCCCCCCTCCCCTCTTCCATTCATCCCCCACACCCCACCTCCTCAAAGCCGTCTTCCTGTTATTTAGCCCAATTCACGCCCGTCCACTCCCTCATTTTTCAAGAGCGGGTGTGAAATCATTCCTTTGGAAAGGCCGGGATTTTAGCCACTTTCATACGGTGCACCAAGATGGGACACAAATGGTAATCTATGGGGTCATGTGACAGGTGAGATTGAGATCGAGGGATCTGAGCAAGTTAAGCATGAAGGTTGTAATGTACGTAGCTATGGGATCAAGGTGGTGGTGTGTGTGGTGCGTGTGCATGTGCGTTTGTGTTGTGGGGGGTGTGGGGGTTTGTGGGTCGGTGGTTTGGGGGGGTTATGATGGGAAGGTTGGTCATGATGATGTCTGGAACGTCCCTGGGCCCACGAGAGCAGATGGACTAACCTTCTACACTCTTTCTTGCCTGGCTGGTTTCTTCATCTTCATCTCATCAAATTCCCTTCTCTCTTCTCTGTCAGCCATCTCTACTTCTCAGTCTCCCTACTATTGGCCGGGTGGCCGGTCACGACGGGATGCAATGAAGGAATGGCCCCACTCACACACATACACACACACCCACACCACACACAAACCGTCACCCAACACACACACATACCCCCATCCCAATACATACACACACACACACACACACACACACACACACACAACACACACACCACACACACAACACCACACACACATCACACCACACAACACACACAAGAGGAGAGCATCAGGCGGGCTGCTCTGCTGTGGTGACCCTGACGAGCCATATAATCATATTTGATTTTCTAAGGGAATGCTAGTGCGAGCTAGCCGTTTGATCGCAGACGGCCCCCCCCGCGCTAAAAGGGTGTTTAATCCCAAGTGGGACAGAGGTGGATTGATTCCTGCTGCCCACACACACACACACACTCTGCCTGGTGCTGTAAACCGTGAAGGGGGGTGCTCCACATTGTGCGGATCACACCAACACAATGGATGGTGTTGGACTCCAGGATCGCTTACTACGACCAGGATCCTTTTTTTTTACACCCCAAACTTTTTGGCCATGATGACTTTGCAAAAAAACGGTGTCCAATTCTAGGCCTAAACCTTTGGTACCCGAACGTACGGTGGCCGGCGTCATAATTTTCTCCGTCTCGCCGTGTCCACGGTGTTAAGGCCGTGTCATACCTGAGCGGTATTAAGGATGCCTACTTCCGCCCCCCGGTGCCTTCTGTCCTGACACCCCTGGCCCCGACATGACAGAGATGAGAGAGGAGGAGGGATACGAGGAGAGAGGGGGGAGAGACAAAGAGTACAGAGACGAAAAAGCGTGAGAAGAGAGAGAGAGAGAGAGAGGAGGGGGGGGCGGGGGGGGGGCGGGGCGGTGCGGGCGGGGGGGGCGGGGGGGGGGGGGGGGGCGGGGGTGGCGGGGGGGGGGGGGGTGGGGGGGGGGGGGGGAAAGAGAGAGAGAGAGAGAAGGAGAGAGAGAGAGAGAGAGAGAGAGAGGAATGGGAGAAGAGGGCAATGGTCCACATAGGGCATCCAGTGGCCTTTCTGATAACAAAGCCTTATTAGCTGAGCGCTGCTGGTTTCTCAGAAGTTCTGTCTGTCTGGTTTCCTGTCTGTCTGTCTGTCTGTCTGTCTGATCCCGCGAGTCGCCGTTTCCTGACTCCAGATTTAAGTGTTTGAGACGAATTACCTTTTGCACGTTTAGGTACGTAACCAACTCGCTCAGGCTAAATTATCCATCGGCATTACATTCTGGTATCTGGTGGCACAGCGGCCGCATTGCTCCAGATGTCCTGCTTGCAAATTCCACAAGTTGATTATTTTGTTTGTAACGTGTATTATTTCATGGGAATTTGCGGTGAGGAAGTGATAAATTAATGAACGTCATCTCTGACTTAATTCCAGCCATGATAGAAACAGACATGATTGCATGTTGCGCTCCTGTCCTTATCTGTCCCACCTACGATGAGTCGATCGCTCAGCTGGATAAGCTGATTGGTTTGTTTCTCCATGCCGATGCGCACGTGAATGAACGTAGTACGCTTGATGCATCCTTGACCGGTAAAAAATCGATATCTTCGGTAATCTCATGTGCCTTGGAACTTTTACACTGATATCTCAAGCTGCCTTCCCTCTTAAACAACAACACACACACACTCACCACACACACAACACACACACAATGTGCTATGTTATTAATCCATCCTTCACCGGCCATTACTTATCAAGAGCCAGAACATGGAGCGTTTCTCTTCCAGACAACACTGTTTGGTAATTCTATAGGAGTATTTAATGGGAGCAATATTTATTGTGAGCCCCTAACCCCTTCCCCCCAACATGTTTTCATGAGTCAGTTTTGTACATTCATCCAACATCGTCTCTTAATTCGAGGCGAACATGAGATCAACGGGGAAGGGGAAGCATCTTGATTAGATCAGAAATGGCGCAAGTGGTGCTTCTTTGTCACAAACTTAACCGTACAATAAACAACTTGTTTTTGTTGTGAGTGTTTGTCACGCCTCCCTTGCATACTAATTAGCTGAGAAGAAAGGTTACACATGCCAATCGTTGATGGCCTACTTTAGCCTCGGCAATATACGTAAAAGAGCATATCAGGGGCTGTGTTCCACAGACGCGCTTTTTTTAGGTTGCACGCGCCCACAAAACTCTTTTTCAGAGCGCTTATTCTTTCTAGCACTTCGCATTCCTCGTTTGAAACCACAGCCCCGCCTATTTTCTATTACAAATGAATGAAAACAAGGAACAGACATCGCGTCCTGTATTTGGCAGTAGCCTCTCGACATGAGTGATGATGCCGTTTTGAAAAGACGCGTCTGGGTGCGTGACATAGAACCCGACAGACGTGGCAACATCCCTCATGCTTTTGAATTTTGTGTGTGGTCAATGGTAACCATTCAGCGCACATATCGTATATACTGGGTTGTTCACGATGGGTTGCGCCAGTAACAGTTTCTCCCTCCCGCATTGTTGACAGTGTTGGTAATCGTATGATCCGCCCCTACCTCGAATTTATTGGCCGCAGGAGAGAATGACACTCAGAGCAACGTTTACATGCACATAATAAACCGATCATTTATCCGGATTTCTGGAGTTATCAGACTTATTCAAGTGGTCAGTATCCAGAACTAGTCCGAAACCTTTATCGGATATAAGGCCCCTTTTATCGGTTATCGAGAAATCCGATTAAACACAGCTTGGTTTTTTTTACCAAATAATTTTGTTTTCTCTTTTTCGGCGGTGGCGTCCGGGTCGAGCGCGCAGTAATACGTTAATCAGTTTCTTTTTCGTTCTTTTACATGCTGCGCATGTGTATAAAGGAATGTACCTCTCCGACCTGCCGTAAAACAAGAAAGAAGAAGAAGAAACTGATTAGAGATTCTGGACGCGTGCGGATGCAGTCATGCCAACTTAGTGACTTTGTCTCTATATTTACCCGAGTTATTCAGACCCCTCTAGCGACTCTTTTTTAAAAAGCGACTAGCGACAATCTAGCGACTTTTTCTGGTGTTATTGGAGACTTTTGGCGACTCTGAACGTATAGCTCGTAATCGCTCTACTCTTGTCAACGAGCAAGCGGGCGGGTGCTGCCCTCCCCCTTTCCCATCTCCTAAAACGCACTCACAGGCGGCCCAGCGTGTCCTCGCGCAGGCAGTCCCTCCCAGCTGCAGTCCTCCCCAGCTGCATCCTCCCAGCTGCAAGTCAGAGCACGAGCCGTTCACCCCTCCCGCGTCCCAGACTGTAATTGACGGCAAGCCTGCGCGTGGCTGATGCAGTGGCGGGATGTAAATGTAAATAAAAAATTTAAGTACATTTAAAAAACAACTAACAAAAAAACTAAGTAACTCACCAGAGCGTCTCTTTTGGGTCAGTTTTGCCAGTTCCAAGCCAACCGGTCATGAAAGAAAATCCAACTAATCGACTGAATCATGCACACCTGGGTTTTTCAGTTTAATCTGATGAATGAAGTGCATGTAAAACCGGGCGTCAAATCAGATTATTACACTTACTCGCCCCCCCCTCCTGATTATTTCCCAGTTATCGGATTTTGTGTGCATGTAAAACTACTCTTGACGAGGGCAGGGCTCTCCCAAAAGTTGAATCTGTTTTCAACTCAAAGTGCTGGAGCCGAGAAGACAAACACAACGCTGACCTCCAGGGCGTTTTTGTGCCGATGTGGCGCTGAGCACTCAAAAGCTGAACTTAATAGGGTTGTATTGAAAATAGGCCGCTGGCTGCTGCCGAGAGCGTCATTCGTGGAACAACAAAGCCCTAAAACCCCTCAAGACACTTTTTTCTTTTCAACGGTAGTCATCAACGCCTAATGAAAGCTTACACTGAAACACATCCGTCTTGTGTTTTACTTCCCTTCTGCAACCCACCCATTCTGCATATCGTATCCCGGCGCAAGTCACTATGCGAAATCCCGCTTAACATCTCACCTTATCAAATAGATTTTCTTGACAGGAAGATTGCCCATTATCAAGTTCAGAACCGGTGCCTCAAAAAAGGCCGGTGAGCCGTACGCCCCCGTGTCTCACTTTACAGTGTGAGTTGGAGATCGACAGAGGAAGTTTTCCAACCCTTTCCTTTTTGCTTTACGCTCTCACACGAGCTGGATCTTGTGTGGGGTGGTGTTTCTCGGGTGTGGGGTGGTTCCCCGTTCTGTTTTCTTCTTGGTCCACCAGGAATGTTTTACGCGACCAACTACAGGGCCTCGACCTATCGGTTGTGGTGGGGCGACCTTCAGCTAGCTCCTTGATTTCCAGTTTCTTGTTTTACACTTTGTGTTGAACGAGAGGACCGCCTGAGGAAGCACTGCTCGAGCTGGCGATTCTCGGGCGGCCATTGGTCTTGGCACCAGCTTGAAAATTGCACCAATGATAAGCCAGTGGGCCGTTGCAACCTGGTAACTCCTCCGATCATGCCGTCAAAAAAAAACGCGTTCATCTAACCTACGCTGTGTGTGTGTGTTGTGTGTGTTGTGTGTGTGTTGTGTGTGTGTGTGTGTGTGGTGTGTGTGTGTGTAGTGTGTGTGTGTGTGGTGGTGTGTGTTGGTGGTTGTGGTGTGTGTGTGTGTGTGTGTCTTCCCTCAAGTGTCCTGGCGATGATCCAGATCCTGGTGGCCAGTCGTGCTTGACGGGCTATCCGCCATCAATGACACCAGCTTCGGCCCATCTACGAGGTGTATGAACCACAGCGGCGGCAAGCGTACTGCAGCACATCTCAGGCGTCCGGGGAGCCGCTGTATCTGGCTGGTCACTTTCCTCTAACGACATGGTGACCGCACCGCCGCCTGCCCCTCTGGGTCCTCCGTGCTCTCCATCTCTCTCTCTCTCTCTCCTCTCAACATTCACTAAACACACACACGCGCACACACACACACACAACCACACACACACACACACACACACATACACATACCACATACACACACTCACACACACACACACACAAGACACACACCTACATGTTCAAGATAATACTGCTCTCTGTAGATCTCTCCCTCTTAAGTTATAGCCCATTTCACTTAATAGCCAGATTCTTCATTGCATCAGAAACCAAACATCAAATCAGATCACCACCAGCCACTCACCAATCACCGTGTGTGATGTGCTCCTGCCGTCCAACCCCATTGAATAATGTGTCCAATGTCAAATTAACAGCGAGTGCGATTTTCTTAAAAGGCTACACATCCTCTTTAGAAGATAAAACCTTCAGACGTTCACTGCAACTCTCCATAACCCTTTTCATAAAGCTTCTGACTCTCTTCCTCGCTTCTCCTCCTCTCGCTCTTCTCCCCTCTCACGCCCCTCTGTTCTTGTGTGTCTTGTGTGTGTCCTCTTCTCCCTACCTCTCGTCTCTCTCTCCATTATCTCTCTCATCGTATCCAGCTGCTGTACCACTCAATCCCGGTGTGCCTTGGACCCGTCCAGGCCCGTCGATTCCGGCAGTCTCAGCAGCCTTCCAGATCCGCTGGCGGTTTCCACAAGTCTCTCGTAAGTCCAGCTAGCCGACAGCAAACCTGTCACGGCCCCGCCT
>PIJE02000368.1:176369-231712 GCA_002895965.2 Coryphaenoides rupestris
GGACGCCATGACAGAACGCACACGCTGCCCCCCGCAGTCAGACACGCTGCTGCTTACCCCCACTTGGTACTTCTATTGTCTTTGGGTCCACCTCTCTCTCTCCTCTCTCCTCTCTCTCTCTCCTCTCCCCTCTCTCTCTTCTCTCTCTCTCTCTCTCTCTCTCTCTCTCTCTCTCTCTCTCTCTCTCTCTCTCTCTGTCTCTTCCTCTCCTTGACTCGATCACTCCTCGCTCTCTTCCACTTTTCCCCCGGTCGTCATGATAGACTCTCTCTCTCTGTCGCGCGCGTGGCCAGATTGGGCGCGTGGCCCACCTCATCTGCTCTCTCTGTCTTACTCTATCTCTCTCTCTCTCTCTCTCTCTCTCTCGATATCCGTCTCCTTAACTCCATCTCATCTCTCCATCTCCCACCCTCTCTCCATCTCCCACCCTCTCTCCATCTCCCAACCTCTCTCCATCTCCGTCACATTACTTTCCCTCTGCCCCCCCCCACCCACTCCTCTCTCTGTCTTGTTAGCCACTCTCACTCTCTCTCTCTCTCTCTCTCTCTCTCCATTCTCTCTCTCTCTCTTCCTCGCCCCCTAAATCAGTGTGTTGACACGATGGGACCCTTGAGGTCCATTCGGTCTCCATTCTGTCCCAACTCTGCGTCTCAAGACACACCTTGTCAGAAGGGTGTTTACTTTTTTATTTACTGGCCACTTTTATCCAAAGCGACGGCCGATGCAGCCTCAGATACACGTCATCGCGGGAGGGAGGGAGGGAGCAGGTAGGAGTTGTGAGGGCGACCATGTCTATACAGGGGTACACTATGGACATTGGGCCGTCGAACCCGCAATCTGTCAGCCGGCAGACAAACACCCGAACCACGACACTGTACAGCCCCCATATACTAGACCACCTTATGTGTGTGCGTGTGCGTGTGTGTGTGTGTGTGTGAGGGGCGTCAGAGTGCAGGACAAGCTGGATTGATACAGGACGATGATATTTGACACGGCCTCCATTTTGTTTCCTCGTAAAAAAACACACTCATAGCGTGGGCGAGAGAGAAAAAGAGGTAGAGCGAGTTAAAGAAAGGTGGAACGTGTGACGACAAGCATGACAACACGACAAGCAGATGATTACAGCAAGGAGCCAATTAAGAAACATGACATTTCTTCTTTTCTTGGATTTTGTTGGTTTTTTTAAGAGATTTTTTAGTTTTTTTATGAGAAGCTAAAGTCCACATAAATTAAATAATATAACAACCCCAATTAGTCGTGTTTTTCATTAAATTTTTTATCCTACCCTGTGTCTCAAATATATGTGCGGGAAAAAAAAACCAACAGTAAACTGAAATACCTGCTTTGCGGTGTTAATTAACGTCGGCGCAGGAAGAACTGAAGGCAAGAGGCTGTGGACCGACTGTCGTAAATGTCAAGCAATTACAGCGTTGCACGATATCGCCCAGAGTTCTCAAATCCTGGAGAAATGTGGCCTTGACTCAACGGCAGCCCAGTCTCACAAATCAGACTTTAGATGAAATATCTAAAGTTCAAATCACGGGTGAATGGGGTGTTCCACTTTTATTTTGCTTCCTGTTTTGGTTCGACCAATCACGTTGCTGGAGGCGGGGACCTGCACGCTCATAATTGGCAAACACACATTTGGCCAGCAGTAGAAACCTTAAAAAAAAGAACAAAAAAACTTCTGTAAATGTTTCAACTTTGTAAAAAGTCTTTCTGAAAGCTTCTTCCACTCGATGAATGAATGAGTTTCTTTTTGGTAGGAAACAGGAAAAAAGGCGTAACTCTGCCCGTTGCGGTTTCTGGTTTCCGGCCCAGGCTCTGTCCCGCCTCTCCCCCGAGATGTTCCGCTATAACGCAGTTCTTAACCTAAATACTTTGCATGTCGGGCCATGAGAGTTCAGATTGATTTGTGACATCACACGTCACAAATCAATCGTGGGTGTGGCCGATCGTTAACATTGTCGTATGACATGTTATGCTTGACGTGTGTTGGATGTGATGCTGTAGCGATAGCCGTTCAATATCTGCTAATGTGTGTCTTCCTTTTAATATGCTGTACATTAGTCGTCGTTGATTCTGCCAATTTTGGAATGCATGCTATTATAATTCTAACAGCATTCTCATGCTGCGCGTAGAGTTGGCAAAAAAATAGCAATAAATGAACAAGTAGAGTTTGTCTTGCCAGTTGCTTATTTAGGAAGAACGGAGAGAGATGAGCAAACGTTCAAGCTCAACCATTCCTCCGACATTCGCTAAAAACCTGTTTACCAACGGTTAGCTTTCAACTTCTTATCAAAGGAACACTTTGCTTTGCAGTTTACAAATGCAATCTTGTGTGATCTTCAGGATTAGCACTAACAGCAGATATCGCTGCTGAGATCAAATGTGTGACACACACACACACACACGCACACACACACACACACACGCACACACACGCACACACACACAAAGCGCCTGCTGCTCTAGCTTACATCAGATCCACCTGGCCATGTGACCTTGTGCTTTGTTCCAACACCACCTGAAGCGATCAGAGTTAATGTCATCTTGCAGGTCAGGAGAGAGAGGGCAAGAGAGAGAGAGAGAGAGAGAGAGAGCGAGAGAGAGAGAGAGTGTGTGAGAGAGAGAGAAAGAGGGAGAGGGAGAGAGAGGGGGAGAGAGAGAAAAAAATACATAGTTACATGCTCAGCATGTACACGTGTCCTCCTCTCCTGTCACTGAATGTCACCGAGCGATTCATCCAATTAGGACCCGCCCACTGCAAAGGGACACATGCTGGACTTAATTATGTCCAAATTTCTCAGATTGTGGTCTTTCTGATTACTTTTGGTTTGGTTCATCGATGTATTAAACCAGTTCATAAAGGTCATACTCTATATCTGTATGGTATTGGTAATATAAATGTCTAATGTCTCATGAAACCTGTTTAGCTTTACTGTAGCATTTTAGCAAAAAATAATTAAATAAGCAATGATGAATTTCAACGGTATGCAGCATTTTCTGAAACGGGCCTCTAACCTTAAACAGTTGTGTTTTTCAGTTCTATTTCAGTTCAATGTTTGCACACACAGTGGAATAATATTATCATGGAAATTACATAATAACATTTCTGTATGCTTTCCATAAAAGCCCCCTAAAGCTAAAAGATATTTTCAATGCATTCTGTTTTTTTAAATGTGGACAATATTTAGGCCTGTAAAGTATAGGCTACAAGGCAACGTAAGTAGAATATATTGAACTGCACAACATTATTACATTATATTCTTATAGAAAAACACAACACAAATGTTTTGTTCACACAAGGTGGAAACTTGGCTTTCGCTTCAGCGCAGGCCTATTAGGAGAAGAGTCAGCCTTGAACACATTCACTGTTCATTCACTGTCGTTTCAGTCAAATGAATCATTAGTTAATTACACTTGAAGTCGTGTAGCCTGTGTTGTTGGGAAGCGCCCATTCAGCAGGATAATCTTCCTCCGACGCATCTCTTTCTGCCACGCTGGTAAACAACGAGCTCTACTTCTGCTTACTATCCACTAAACCTTGGAGCCGTGTTGGCATGGAAACAGGTAATGCCGATTCCAACAAGTCTTCTTCATTGTGGACACCAGCTTTTGTCGACACTTTTGGACCATTTCAAATCCCAGCTCACTACCCCATGACCTGGTTGGAGTGTGTGTGTGAGTGTATGTGAGTGAGTGAGTGCACTTAAGTGTCACAGTACAAATGGTGAAAACGAATTTCCTTTGTGAGAGTGTGAAGCATGGCATGAATGAATGGTGTGTGTGTGTGTGTGTGTGTGTGTGTGTTCGTGCATGGGATTATGTGCCACCCTTCAACCATTAAAAGGTAGAGATTTATTTTTTTGTTCATATAAGTCAAGTAAAAAGATGGAAAGTTGGTGCAATGTGAGAAAAAAAAAGTGACATGCAGCATTACCTATGTGTTTAACATGGTTTTGGGTTTTGAAATGTGAGATTCAAATTAAAGATTGAGATGAAAAGGTTAAAATAATCCACTGGTTTCATTTCATTTACGTCACTGTACGTAAGAACAGAAATACACAAGTCTCACAGTGACCTCTACTGGCCGACCACGGCATAGCACACGCACGCACTAATTGCCTACTACACTGAACACTTTTGTTTTAGCTCCAATTTTTCATGAGTTGAAAGCAAAGATCTAAGACTTTTTCTATGTACACAAAAGGCCTATTTCTCTCAAATTCTGTTCACAAACTTGTTTAAATCTGTGTTAGTGAGCACTTCTCCTTTGCCGAGATAATCCATCCACCTGACAGGTGTGGCATATCAAGATGCTGATTAGACAGCATGATTATTGCACAGGTGTGCCTTAGGCTGGTCACAATAAAAGGCCACTCTTCTAAAATGTGCAGTTTTATCTTGAAAAGAGACATTTATAGGCACTGAAGTATGGATTTCACAGATATGCAGGGGGGGGTCAGAAAACCAGTCAGTATCTGGTGTGACCACCATTTGCCTCACGCAGTGCAACACATCTCCTTCGCATGGAGTTGATCAGGTTGTTGATTGTGGCCTGTGGAATGTTGGTCCACTCCTCTTCAATGGCTGTGCGAAGTTGCTGGATATTGGCAGGAACTGGAACACGCTGTCGTATACGCCGATCCAGAGCATCCCAAACATGCTCAATGGGTGACATGTCCGGGGAGTATGGAGGCCATGCAAGAACTGGGATGTTTTCAGCTTCCAGGAATTGTGTACAGATCCTTGCAACACGGGGCCGTGCATTATCATGCTGCAACATGAGGTGATGGTGGTGGATGAATGGCACAACAATGGGCCTCAGGATCTCGTCACGGTATCTCTGTGCATTCACAATGCCATCAATAAAATGCACCTGTGTTCGTTGTCCGAAGCATACAGTATGCCTGCCCATACCATAACCCCACCGCCACCATGGGCCACTCTAGTCACAACGTTGACATCAGCAAACCGCTCACCCACATGATGCCATACACGCTGTCTGCCATCTGCCCGGTACAGTGAAAACCGGGATTCATCCGTGAAGAGAACACTTCTCCAAAGTGCCAGACGCCATCGAAGGTGAGCATTTGCCCACTCAAGTCGGTTACGACGACGAACTGCAGTCAGGTCAAGACCCCGGTGAGGACGACGAGCATGCAGATGAGCTTCCCTGAGACGGTTTCTGACAGTTTGTGCAGAAATTCTTTGGTTATGCAAACCAATTGTTGCATCAGCTGTCCGGGTGGCTGGTCTCAGACGATCTTGCAGGTGAAGATGCCGGATGTGGAGGTCCTGGGCTGGCGTGGTGACACGTGGTCTGCGGTTGTGAGGCCGGTTGGATGTACTGCCAAATTCTCGGAAACGAATTTGGAGACGGCTTATGGTAGAGAAATGAACATTCAATTCACGGGCAACAGCTCTGGTGGACATTCCTGCAGTCAGCATGACAATTGCACGCTTCCTCAAAACTTGCAACATCTGTGGCATTGTGCTGTGTGATAAAACTGCACATTTTAGAAGAGTGGCCTTTTATTGTGACCAGCCTAAGGTACACCTGTGCAATAATCATGCTGTCTAATCAGCATCTTGATATGCCACACCTGTCAGGTGGATGGATTATCTCGGCAAAGGAGAAGTGCTCACTAACACAGATTTAAACAAGTTTGTGAACAAAATGTGAGAGAAATAGGCCTTTTCTGTACATAGAAAAAGTCTGAGATCTTTGCTTTCAACTCATGAAAAATTGCTGCTAAAACAAAAGTGTTGCGTTTATATTTGTGTTCAGTCTAATAGCCTTATGGCGCCTGCTGGCCTAATATTATAACAGATATGACCTGCAAACGAACAAGTATGTATTATTACTTGAATACATTGCACCATTAACACACACACATTACTGATAGATTTATAAACCCCATGGCAAAAACAAACCAAGTGGAAATGCCTTTTTTTCCTCTACATTACACACAGTCTAACTTCTCTCTCTAATTAGTTTCATAAACAGTTGTTCTGGGGGTGGGGGGGGGGGGGGGGTTACTTCATCCCTATCTATGGCAGAATAAAAAGTGGCCTATTTTTTTGTTTTTAGAGCTGCAGTCTGTGCCTGGTTGTTTCCATTCAGAGGCTCGCTGTGATGTGCTTGACGCGTTTTTAATTAATCAGTCCATCTTCTGTCCAGATCTCTCTCTCTCGCTCTCTCTCTCTCTCTCTCTCTCTCTCTCTCTCTCTCTCTCTCTCTCTCTCTCACACACACACACACAAACACAATTAGCAGTTATTATCAAATTGACCGTTTGATGACAGGACGCAATACAAAGTCGAAATGCTGTGTCAATAATCAAGCAGTTCTATGGGTGGAGGTCACTGTGAATTTGGGTCGCCATATCTTATATCGACAATAACGTGTCCTACTATATTTGCCCAGCAAGGGCAGTAGTGCAACCCATAACCCGACAGAGAGCAGGGTTCCAAGGTCACGGTAACAGCCATGTTTCCTACATGTCTTGCTGAATAGGCCTACATTTATAGATGTAATCAAATGCAAATCGGTACATGCAGAATTACATACTGCTTTCAAATATATGTAATATTTGTCTTCAAAGTCTTCAAAACCGTCTACTTCCTAGCCTTGCTTCCTTGCTATTTCTTAGTTAATGCAGTATTGACTTTCATAGCCGTAGGTCCATGATCTATATATACAGTATTTTTTTTTTATTGAGTAATTTAGGAGCCACAACTGTGCATACTGACACAGGTAAGGGTTAGAAGACATCTTGCTAAAGGATGCTCGCAGACACCTGTCCGTCTATCTGCCCCGCCCACATGCTGGTCACCTGTCCGTCTGTCTCTCTATCTAATTATATGACTTATATTTCATATTTGGGTTAGGGTCTCTGTCTCACTCACTTTGTCTTTCTAGATCTTTGTTACCTTTGTGATCTTATTTACAACCCCTGCTCATTACCTGTTGATACTGTATACTTACCGGAATATTTATATACCTATCTGCACATATCCCATACCTACTCCATTAAGTTATTACTACACTGTATCTCTGTACATAAATACACTGTATATACACCTATATATTATACCTAGTAGACTGTTCTATATCCTATTTAACCACTGTACACTGTATATTACTATGCACTTTACTGCCTCATTTGCACTCTGGTTAGATGCCAACTTCTTTTTCGCTGTACTGTACTTGTGCTGTGCAATGACAATACATTTGAATCTAATCTAATCTAATCTAATCTTTGTCTCTCTCTCACCTGTTCTCTGTGGATCTCTATCTTGTTTTTTCTCTCTCTCTCTCTCTCTCTCTCTCTTGTCGTCTCTCCCTCTCTATTTCTCTCTCTCTCTCTTCTATTCATTTCTGTGTCTCTCTGTTACCCTCCATATCTCATTTAGCTTCTCATTCTTTCTCCCTCTCTCGCTCTCTCTGTCTCTCTCTCTCTCTCTCTCTCTCTCTCCCACTCGTCCATCTGTTGCGCTGGATGTGTGGGTACCTCGGGGACCCTTATGTGTAAAGCCTGTCTCTCTCAGACAAGACGGCAATCTGAGGTCAGAGACACGGGCCTTATGAGGACACTCTGCCTCGCGTGTTGTTGTGTTGCAGTGAGTGAGCCGGTGAATATATATTTATGGGGTTTCTTTCTTTTGTAGAGATGAGTAGCCTGCCTTCACGGAGCATTCATCATGATCCAGCCTGACACGGGGGAATCAATCAACTGCACTCAGGCTGTCGTGTCGCCTGGTAAACAAAAGGCATGCGTTTTTAATGGCGGCGTGTTCACCCGCCCTGTATCGCCGTCAGAGTATCAACGCTCGTTCCCGCCCCAATTATCAACGATGATCTCCGAGTGGGTTTGTGATTGAAGAGGATTCTATTTAGGAAGAAAGGTAAATCTTGAGTTCAAGGAGGTAGTTTTGTTTTCGTTTGCTCCCGATGACCAGCAGGTGGCACGATAGGACTTTTTGTGTGTTTCATTGCCACGACCAGTGAATGCTTTGGATCAGCCTAAGGTTTTGGATCAGCCTTAGGTGTGAACAGGCATTGTACACTTCAACACATGGACCTAAACAATGCAATGTTTAGGATGCTTTATCCTCGCCGTGATCCAGGGTGTTATATCCAACTGAAAACAAATCTATTCATTTGATAATGTTTGTAGTTCACCGACTGCCCTGTTAGCAGCAACAGGGAATCTTGGGTGTACTAGAAGGGACCAGAAGATTGGAAGATGTATTATTATTATTTTTCTTTTATTGCAGACACCTTCGCAAGATTCCTACTTATTTGTGAGTGGCAGACAGGTCCGTTGTTCTAGAACACAGTAAAAACAAGCCACAGAGTCGCTGCAACGCCTCGGTCAGCGGAAACTCAAAGCCCAACGTCTTCAAATTCTTATTTACGGATATTTCTGGAAAGTGATGTTCAGGCAGGCAGAGGGTACACCCACCACGAGCGCACACACACACACACACACACACACACACACACACACACACACACACACACACACACACACACACACACACAGACGCACGCACACTAACACACCCACAAACAGCAAACACATACACGTACACACATGTGCGCACACACTCACACACACACACACACACACACTCACACTCACACTCACAAACATACACACACACATCACCACACACCACACACACCACACACACACACACACACCACACTCACACCCACAAACACCAAACACATACACACACACGCACGCACACACACAACACACACCAAACACACACACACACAACACACACCAACACACACACACACACACACACACACACACTCACACCCACAAACACCAAACACATACACGTACACACATTTGCGCACGCACACACCAACACACACACACACACACACACACACACACACACAGACACACACCAAAAACACACACACATACACATGGAAAGTGGACACTTTGTCAGCCTCTGTCAGCCTCTCTAGCGCAAGGCTACAATTTTCCTCCGTTAAACATCTCTGCCTCTCTGTCCGCCTAATCTCCCAAACGACGGCCAGCGTCTGAGTTATTGACTTGATGGATCGTCGCTGTGGGTTTGTGATGCATGAAATGAAGAGCAGGGCTATGGAGGGGTAGAGAGAAGGCAGCTCGATAGGCACACAGAGAGGATGGAGAGGATGGAGAGAGGGGAGAGAAGACCGAGAGAGACAGAGAGACACAGAGAGAGAATGATAAGCAAAGTGAGGTAGAGAGGGACACAGAGATTCACAAAAAACTGGTGAGAGAGAGACAGAGATCTACAAAGACAAAGTGAGAGAGAGAGAGAGAGAGAGATCTAGAAAGACAGAGAGAGAGAGAGAGAGACAGAGATCTACAAAGACAATGTGAGAGAGAGAGCCAGAGATCTACAAAGACAAGTGAGAGAGAGAGAGAGAGAGAGAGAGAGAGAGATCTACAAAGACAAAGAGAGAGAGAGAGAGAGATCTACAAAGACAAAGTGAGAGAGAGAGAGAGAATCAGAGATACAAAGACAAAGAGAGAGAGAGAGAGAGAGAGAGAGAGAGAGAGAGAGAGAGAGATCTACAAAGACAATGTGTGAGAGAGAGAGAGCCAGAGATCTACAAAGACAAAGAGAGAGAGAGAGAGAGATCTACAAAGACAAAGAGAGAGAGAGAGAGACAGAGATCTACAAAGACAAAGTGAGAGAGAGAGAGATCGGAGAGATACAGAGCGATGCAGATTGTGTCGAGCACAAAAAAACATGGAAGATTAATAAATGTCATGAAAAAGACAATTTGGGGGATTTGAAAAAGGATTAGGGTCTACACATTTCTACAGATAGTAAACTGTACACATGATATACAAATGTAAGCGCCATGAAAAGAGAGAGAGAGAGAGAGACAGATCTAAAAGACAGAGAGAGAGAGCAACAGAGTGATAGAGAGAGAGAGAGAGGTGGGGGAGAGATGGAGAGGCCTGTCTCCATGTGCCTGCTGGTCTGAAGGTGAGGAGGATGACTACGGATCCATCTCACAATATCTGAGGCCTTGGTGTCTGAACCACCTCCATCTATAACCAGCGGACTGCATGAGCTCACACCTCCACCACCTCCATCACCCCATCACCACCACCATCACCACCACCACCACCACCCCAACCATCAACACCTCCCCAACCACCGCCCCAACCACCATCCCATCACCACCACCCCAACCTCCACCACCACCACTACTGTCCCATATCCACCCACCACCACCACCCCAACCACCACCACCACCACCACTACACCACTCCACCACCCCACCACCACACCACCCCCACCACCCCCACACCACCCCTACCACCCCATCTCACCACCACCTCCACCACCATCACCCTCCACCACCATCACCCCAACCATCACCACCACCACCACCACCTCCATTCCACCCAGAGCTGGGATGCGCTTCCTGCCTTCAGCTCCTCCTCCTCCTCCACCTCCTCCTTCTCCTCCTCCTTCTTCTTGTATCTCACAGACAATGCCAAGCCAACCTTATTCAGCAGGAGGGGAGGGTGTGTGTGTGTATGTGTGTGGTGGTGTTACTGACAAGGTTTAGACAGTCAAAATTCAATAAAAATATATATACCATATTATAGAAAATGTAGAATATAGAAATTCATTTTGGTGGGCTGTAAATGGTTAATGGTCAAATGTATTAGATAGCCTATTAAAAGGACACACACTTTCCAAATGGTATCTGCCTGCATTGGTGAGCATTATCAATCCAACCTACCTTTACATAGTCAGGCATTAACTGTACATTTTATTTCAGTTCTTTATTTAACAGGGACAATAGACAGACATTGACTGCACCAGAGTTAGCTGGAGTTAACGGGGGCTAG
Organism: Coryphaenoides rupestris; assembly: GCA_002895965.2. Classification (NCBI taxonomy): domain Eukaryota; kingdom Metazoa; phylum Chordata; class Actinopteri; order Gadiformes; family Macrouridae; genus Coryphaenoides; species Coryphaenoides rupestris. The sequence goes on from PIJE02000368.1 coordinate 187,268, forward strand.
CATCATAAAGCATGGTGCTGTTCAACTGGCCATATGAATACTGATACGACCACTTTTGGTATTTTGACACAAGTATTGAACGAGAGCGAGTAGCCAGGGTGCGACTGGACCTCACATTAGCACGGAGACGGCTTGTAGCGCGAGGCAACTATCGCTTAGGAGACGGTGTTGCATAAGGTCGTAAGCCAGGGACAGTCAGGACCACACACTGCAGCATATTACCGGTAATATCCTATTACCACTAATATCACAACATAAAGTCTAATCAATGAGCAGATGTGCGTTAAGTAGGGGATTCTTGATGATCCCGCATATACCATGGTCATTAGCAAAGAATATAAAATCAGACCATTCCCAAATAGTATTAAATACATTTTTCCTCTGCTGCGGTCGTTAGTTTATCACTTATAACCTTAAGTTGATGCTCTGGTTACGGGTTGGAGTACTGGTTGAGTCAAACTAAGTATGCAATGTACGGTTTTGACGCTCACCTGCCAGAAAATAAAAGAGTATTCACCACAGACCGCGAGTTCTATATCGCGTCATAGTAACAACTACTCTCGACAAGCCCTCTGTTGGGGGATAAAAATTGTCAGGTATGTCTTCTAAAGCGTACAATAAATAAATTAAAAAAATGGATGTTGGGCGGCTGGGACAGCGAGGTGCACCTGTTGTTGCTCCTATGGCTCTACTCGTTGGAGAGGAGTGTTGATGGTCAGATCGAGGTGAGCATTAGCATACCGATAGCAACCGATGTTTTTTTTTTCTTCTCTTTTTTGCTCGAGGCGGGAATAAGAGAACGAGACATGATGGCGGATGATATGACCACCTTCCTGGTGGAAGACAAAGGTCAACAGGCGCCCCCTGGTTCTGCAGAGAACACATACACCCACACACACACACATGCAGACACACATACACACACACACACACACGCACACACACACACACACACACACACACACACACACACACACGCACACACACGCACATGCCCAGGCCAGCATGATATAAACACACATACCCTGCATGAACCAAATTATGTTTTCTACCACATAGTTTGTGTTAGAAAACATGTGGGGAAAAGTGATGATATGTATTGTGTATATAATGTGTACACAGACACACACAGTAGGCCTATATACATACACATATGGACATACACACATACATACATACATACAGGTACATACATACAGGTACATACATACAGTACATACATACATACATACATACATACATACATACATACATACATACATACAGTACATACATACATACATACATACATACAGTACATACATACATACATACATACATACATACAGTACATACATACATACATACATACATACATACATACATACATACATACATACAATACATACATACATACATACATACATACATACATACATACATACATACATACATACATACATACATACATACATACATACATACATACATACATACACCTGTCAACATTGTGTAAGTTGACACTCAATAAGGTTATCAAGAACATATCCACATACATTTACCTTAGTCTTATATGCCATTTGTATAATCAACAAAGCGTCAGCTAATTAAAGTGAAGTCAGTTGTGCGACGTGAACAGAGAGCACAGTTTGTGGCAGCAGGATGTAGTTAAGCACAATTTTGTGACAGCAAGACACACAGCTAAATTGTCTGGGCAGTATGGAAATATTTGACATTTGACAAGTCTACGGCTGAAGGTGCTCTGGTGTGACACCAGTGTGGCGTGCAGGGGATGGGAGGCGTTGTCCATAATACTGAGTAGTTTACTCAGCATCCACTCCCAGGACAGAACCCGCTTTCCTCATGAGCTTATTGAGTCTGTTGGCGTCGGCTGCCTTCACCCTGCTGCCCCAGCACACAACAGCGTAGAAGATGACGCTGGCCACCACAGAGTGATAGAACATCTGCAGCATGGTCCTGCAGACGTTGAAAGATCTGAGTCTCCATAGGAAATACAGGCGACTCTGACCTTTCTTATACAGGGCCTCTGTGTTTTTAGTCCAGTCCATTTTATTGTCAATGTGAACACCCAGGTACTTATATTCTGTTGAGTTGCAGGTGATTTAGTCCACACCACTCCACGAAACTGTCCACCACACTCCTGTACTCGGACTCCTGCCCCTTTCTGACACAGCCCACAATGGCAGAGTCATCCGAAAACTTCTGCAGGTGGCAGGACTGTGAGCTGTATCTGAAGTCTGAGGTGTAGAGTGTGAACAGGAAGGGAGACAGGACTGTCCCCTGAGGTGCTCCCGTGTTGCTCACTATAGTGTCCGACATGTTGCTCTGCAGCCTCACATACTGTGGCCGACCTGTGAGGTAGTTAGTAATCCAGGCCACTAGTGGAGCGTCCACCTGCATGTCCAGTAGCTTAGTCCCAAGCAGGGCAGGCTTTATGGTGTTGAAAGCGCTCGAGAAGTCAAAGAATGTGACTCTCACAACGCTGCCTGCCTCCTCCAGGTGAGAATAAGCCCTGTGCAGCAGGTAGATGATGGCATCTTCCACTCCAATACGGGGCTGGTAGGCGAACTGCAGAGGGTCCAGTGATGGTTCGACGAGTGCACGGATGTACTTCAGGACTAGCCTCCCCAGCACCTTCATCACATGTGAGGTCAAGGCCACAGGTCTGTAGTCACTGTGGCTGCTTGCGTGTCTTTTCTTGGGGACAGGAACCAGGCATGATGTTTTCCACAGGACAGGGACGATCGTCGTGCTCAGGCTCAGGTTGAAGATGTGCCGGAAGACGCCGCACAGCTGAGTCGCGCACACCTTGAGCACTCTGGGCCCCGCGGCCTTGCCTGGGCGTAGTCTGCCAAGTTCACATCTCACATCCTCCGCTGTGAAGGTGATTGGCCCTGGAGAGAGGAGAGGGAGGAGAGGAGAGTGGGGAGAGCAAGCGGGGAGAGGAGAGGGGAGGAGAGGGGGGAGGGGAGAGGGGAGAGGGAGAGCGTCACAGGAGGAGCTGGGGGGAGGGTGGAGAGGAGCCACATCGTCAAACCTGTTGAAGAACAGGTTTAACTCATTGGCCTCATCCAGGTTTCCCTCCCTCCCCTGGATGGTCTTTGCTCCATGGCCAGTGATGGTTCCATGCCACTCCACACCTCCCTGAGGTTCTTCTGTTGAAGCTTCCTCTCGAGCTTTCTTCAAGCCAAAAAGATTGAAAGGGCAATTGAATTAATCGCTCTGGATGACGAACCCATCACTGTGGTAGAGAGAATACAGGTTTTTGCTGTCGTTTTCAGGCTTTGTCCCCTCGGTACCTCCGACCCTTTCGGCATTACACACTATTCCTGTCACGCCTCTACCAGCCAGAAGAGGGCGCCAGAGCCTTCAAGCCCCTGACAATCTCCCCAAGAAACCCTGTGCCAGGTTATCAGTTGGGCTTTATAAACCCCTGCTTCCACTCAGTCAACGCTCGGTCATAAACGTTTGCTCCCAGGAATACTTCTGATGTGATTCTTTGAAGAAAATAGACTTTTGTTTGTTGCTTTGCCAGTTCCCACCTGTTGTGGAATGATGTTTCCCTTTTTGAAGAAATCCTGAGTTGCCATGGAAAGACAATAAAGTCTTGATCTTTGCCTCTTTACCTGGTCATCCTGCATTTGTGCTCAGTCTGCATTGTGACAATTTCAGATGCTACTGGAGCTTTACAAGAAGGTCCGTGACCACACCTACAAGGTCTTTTTTCAGACACGACTAGGTTATTAGCTTTATTACCACAGACGTTTGAAGTTCTGGTGTTTGCCCGATGTCAGTAAACTTGGCCTCACTGCACACTGGATTCCCTCCATTGATTTTATTTAAAGCGTGCGTGGTATCGCATGCTCTTTAGTTTGCTCGCAGGCCTTATACAGCAGAGCATGTAAAACGGATAACACTTGAGGAGATGCAGAACACCTGGTGGAAATAGACAAGCAACTGGTACATGTAATTTTGCGGGGGTCAATGCACGAAATAGGCAATGCAAAAACGCAATGGTGGATATGGGGGTGCCAAGTGTGGGCTAGCATCGCTCACACGTGTCAGCACTCAAGGTTTTAAGCTCCCTTTGACGAACTGACGAGGGTAGTGAGCGTTGAGACTGCAACTGCAGCCAATGTGATCGCCGCCATAATGGTCCACGACGGTGATTTTGTGACGACGCGCTACGATCCCAATACAAACCCACCAAGTGATTGCAATAATAATAATAATAATAAAGCCTGTTCATTGGGGTTGCTGCTTGGGGGTTTTAGAGGTGTTCATTAAGTTTAAAAGTTTCAGTTATGACGGCAGGACTTCCTCCTGACGATATGCATTGTGGGGTATCCAAGCGACTGCAGTCCAATAGTTTTGCGCCACACTAATTTTGCCGGAAATTGTATGCCATCCGTGTACTTATATTTATATATTATATGTTTTTTGTTCATTCCGTGGAAGTATGATTTTGGAAACACTACATACGACACTATGCCAAGTTTTAACCAAGTTTCTTTGTGCTAAAAAGAGTCTCCCGTGGACAGCGGGAGACTCTTTAGTGCTGTCTCAAATCCAGAACGCAGTAGCGCGCCCGGTGTTCAACTGACCAAAGTTCTCCCACGTAACCCCCCTCTTCCGTGACCTCCACTGGCTCCCAGTAATCGCTCGCATTAGATGGGCCAGGTGAAGCTGTATAAAGGTGTGTTGAACCAGGCACCAACCACACATACTCCACAGCCTCCCAACAAACCCAATGCACACACAAACCGTTACATCGGGCTGTTCTAATGAAGGATCTGTACTATCATAAATGAGGCTGAAAAGTGTCATTTTGTGACATGCATTAGGTCTATTTCAGTCAGCTCGCATGTAGTGGTTGTGTTGGGCAAACAGTTAGGAGTGGACTCCCTTTGGAAGAATAATCATCCGGAATAACTCTTTGTCTGTCAAGAGACGTGATAACACTCAACACGTGGTTCTTTTTATCTCTTCTTTATTGCTTTTATCGATCCGCTTCTTGAGTGAGCGAGCCGTTTGTGTGAGCAGCCTTTTGGGCAAACAAAAAGTTAAGACAGCAGTAAATAGAATAGAATAGAATAGAATAGAATAGAACTTTATTAATCCCGAAGGAAATTCTTGTGCCAGGTTACATAGCAATACAGTACAAAAGTAATCCTTCAGGTCATGGTTTTATTACTGTGGCTTTATATTGACATTTCAACAATGCGTCTCCGGAGTGACTTTAACAGGAGAATGACCTTGTTCATTCATCCATGGTAATTATTCTAAATCTATTTGCATATTACTATTTCTATTTAAAAACAGGCATATCAATGAACTCATGAAAAGACCAACTGATCGCAAACAACAACGCACCCGACATGACCCCAGTTACTGACTGGGGTGAAGAGTGCTGTTGAGAATTGTGAACCTGAATTAAATTCAATTATGACATTAATTATGTATTCCCGCAGTTTAACATTGGTTGATTAGGCCTATTAAATGCAGTGTCTAATTCTAAGATGTGTTCCATCAACAGCATTGTGTGCATATCGGCAGAAATGCTTTCCTCACAAAGAGAAAGACATTTTAATTGATTACTTTTTCTGGTGCCATTTAGCAAGCGCAGCAACGACTAGTCAACTAGTCGAGCGCATCCCTAATGTCAACACAAGTGCAGTCGTTTCTTCCTCAGACTAAACTGCTCCTCACCAGCCAGTCTTGCTCGCGGTACCAGTGGCCATGGCTCCATCTATTTGTTTTTTCAGTGAGCATCCCAGTGCAATAGCTTGTGATCTGTCTATAGGGCAAAAATACAATGGCAAAGGGAGAAACAAACTGATGGCAGAGCAGAGATGTTCTGTCGATAACAAACATCTGAGGATTTCCCCTCCAGTGTTCCTCCTCTCTCTTCCCCAGCCTGCCTTCCCTGTTTGGATGATCTCTAAAGGCTGCTACCCACTACCCAACTTCTAAAGTTGGGGACGGCTTCGGCAGTACACACACACACTCCACGACTGGTCTTGAGGATCAGTGCCACCTTGCCACTGGTCGGTGGTCCACACTATGGCCAACCGGGAGCATGCGGGGGGACACGCATGAAGCCGCTACTATCCAGTCATACACAAACTGGGAGTGTGTTCGTTGTTTACAAAAACTATTTATATTTGTATGATTTTGACAAAGTTTCAACCTGAAACTGTTCAACAGACATTCGCGCTCTCCATCGCTGCTGTCCAGAGGACGTGGGGAATAGCTGCACTGGGCTTTCTTGACATTTTGTTGAACTCTGAGAACACACTCCCAGTTTGTTCGCCTTTTTCTTTTTCTTGACCTCACATCCCATTGACAGTTCTTGACCTCAAACCCCAATGGTCATTCTTTATCTCAAATGTCCTTGGCTGTTGCCAGCATCATCGGAAATCTCAAGTCGCGCAGGTAGAAGCAAAAACATTCAGCTTGTTGTTCAGTGCAAACTGTACTGCCATTGACTTGTTATTCATACATTCATTCTCTTTTAAATAGTTTAGTTTTTAAATAGTCTCCACGGTGGAGTTCATTATTTATGATAATTCACTCCCACCGTGGGAGTTAATTAATAATGTTTTTCCAATGTGCTGTTATTTGTTTTCTTTTGTGTTATGTTGTACTTCATTTGAATGCACCATTTGTCTGATAATATCATCACTTCAACTATAATCAGTGGTTCAAGAGCAAACAAAGCCATACACAAATGGATATTTCCAGAATATATATATATATATATATATATATATATATACATATACTGCGATTCAATGTTAATAGAAGAACAGTCTTCAAGATGTACCACCACTTCCCCCTTCATTCACAGAGAGAGCATAGACTACATCAGAATAATACACTGGCCACACATTCTCTGGAATACATTTTCATTATCAGTGAAGTGAAATTTGTCAGAGTTCATGTTCATGTTGCCTTGATGGAGAATCTCACCGCTGCCAACCCCACAACTCCAACCCCTTGCTAATTCACCTATTTAATTTTTTATCAGTTTTCCTCTTCAAACCACTCCATGAACCCCCACATTCAATAAAGGTTTTGAAGTAATTTGAAGTGAATACGTGAGAACAAATTCTTTCAATCATGACTTAAAATTATTAATATATTCGACATCTCTGTATGCCGAGTGCTCAGGTGCAGGGTACTTTTTTTAGGGCAGTCCGGTTCCTAAAGTGCTTTATTTTATGTTGCATATTGCTTGGAGGTTCAGACCTTTTAAGGGGGTTCATGTATGAGCTATTCAAATCCCGCCCCCTATGAAATTCAAATGGGTTTTCCGACTTCTGATGAGTCTATCTCGGTAGCAACATTGTTATTTCTATTTGAAGTCGAAAAATATGTCTTTCATATGAGTTTATTTCTGGGGTGCACATTTTCTGTCACTTCCTGTGTGTAATTTGATTGTAAATTGCCCACATATTTCGTCTCCTCTATTCTTCTCGACGTCTTACCACCTTGTTGTGTCTGCGACGTCCGTAGTCTGGCAATGGACAAAAGACAACCTGACCCTTGTGTTGTTGTGCACCTGGGGAAGATAAACGGGTGGTGAAAACGCGGACAAACGATTGTTACGCGACCGAGACATCGAACGGTCGGCCAAATGAGCCGTGACCTGAAACAAACCTGCATTTAGTCGGCAACGTGTGGACACGGCCTGAGACCTGATCTGAACGATGTGTCGTGTTTGCGTGGGTGTGTGCGGTTGCCTTGACTCAAAAAACCAACTTGCAGATAAAAAACTTTACTCTCGCTCTCACTTTATCTGCGGATAAAGAAGAAAATACTTGAAAACGCCTGAATCCCAGAGACATGCACTGAACACACACACACACACACACACACACACACAAGTGTATTCAGCACCTGGCAGTGTATAGACACAGCAGCTGCACCAAACGGATGAGTAAGACGCTGCAGAGAGTTGCCGAGAGCTGCAAAAAGGATTAGAAAAATCTTTTTCTCTTTTACTACTGTTTTCTCTTACCCAAAGCAACTTGCAGTTAATTCAGATACAGCAGCAGACAGACAGGTTGGTTGTGAGCTTTCAGCAGCAGAGTCAAACACACTGTCCTGTCCCCTTTAGCCACACCGACAGCAAACGTTGCTCCTTTTCATTATCAGATTGTAATAAACGCATTCACTTCATTCTCCTTTAACAATCCGGTTCTCGCCGTGGTCAAATAATGTGATCAAGGTCTTCTGAAATGAGAGAACAACCTTGTCGACAATGTTGTTGCTAGACGGGTTTCAAGACAGATCGCATCTTACACAGGTTTGGGATGAACCGAACGACATCACTTTCTGCATTTCTTGCCTTTCGAAATCGGGGGGCTTCATATTATGATTCACACATTCATGCTCATCAGGTCAAGCCAAAATAAATTGGGATGTTTTAGAATTTTCATGCTCATCTCCATCTCTGGTATGAGTCACACCTGGTGCATCAGTAGGAATAAAAACTCATAATTGCTCAGGAAGCACCAACCCATTTGAGGGAGAGCAGTGGTCACGAACATGAAAGGAAATCATTTTGCTGCAGCTTGAAAAACAAATGTAAAAACAAAAACCTGTCCAATGTGCAATTTATGTAACAGTAACAGTATTACGACGGCGTATTAGGGAGACAAAATAATGACGGAGCTGGAGGAGGAGGGGTATTATTCAGAGAAAAAACTTGGATATTCTAGCCCAGAATCACCGTACTATAACAAGCATTAGGACATTGAAGAGACATTGCCGTAAATTGGGCTTATTTAGAAGAAATCTGATTTGGTTGCAGCTACGGGCAATACAAATGGGATTTGTGGTACAACAGGACACAATACTAGGACATAAAAACAATATAGATATAAATCTATCTTACCGATATTGTTTTTCTTTTAGGCTCATACACTGTACATTTATTGTTCTTATTATATTGTTTTTATTCTTATGTTGTTGGTATTTTTGAGCAAACTCTGGCACAAGAATATCTTATCTTATCTTAGTAAGATGGCTGAGTATGATGGTTTCAGCCATTCAGTTGTATGGATGGAAGCTAAGGCTGTGGCTGACTACTATCTTCAAATAGCAAATGTATGACTTTATAATGTCACTATGTTAATGTAACATGTTTCTCCTGACATTTCTTTTACCTATAATAATAATAATAATAATAATAATAATAATAATAATCTGTTCTGTTCAGTTGGAGAGTGGCTAGTTACCATGCAAACGGTGCACATTACTTTGTTTCCATGTGCAAGTGTATTCACACCCATTCTGTTCTCTTCCGTTCGACACAGAAGAATATTCTATTTGTGTTTGCAGTCCATTTATTTTTTTGGATAACTAGTCATGTGCCCATTCAAAATGTTCCCATTCCAAACCTCCTGACTGCATGGCCTTCTGTATTTGCTGCTGCGTGCAGCTTATTACATGATTGGCAGGTATTATTGGCTGCTACTTTGCTATTTTGCACAGCTAATAATGTAATAACCTGCCAATAATGTAATATGTTATTACATTAGGCGTAAAAGGTTATTACATTATTGGTTTAGAAAATGTATTACATTATTGACCAGTTATTATGTAGCAGCCAATAATACCTGCCAATAATGTAATAAGTTATTTCATTAGGCGTGAAAGCTTAGTACATTATTGGCCAGTTATTACATTATTGGTTTAGAAAATGTAAGAATTGCAAAATGTTTCCATTATTGGCATTAATAATGTAATAGCTACATTAACGGTAGTTATTACATTATTGGCTGCTACAGCCTGCATAATAGCTTGGATAAGAGCAGAAGTGCCACTCTGAGCACCTTACCAACCTCAAGAACATACAATATGCTCAGCAATGCTAAGTAATATTAATAATGCCAAGATGTACAAACACGCAAGTTATTGCTCGGGTACATACAGTACATACATACATACATACATACATACATACATACATACATACATACATACATACATACATACATACATACATACATACATACATACATACAGAGACAGTTTACATTTTTTTCAAATATCTGCAGAAGAATGAAACAAGTCTCAGGAGGTAGAGCGGGTTGTCTGGCAACCAGAAAGTTGGGCAAGTTGAGCAAGGTCTGAAAACCACTCTATAAATGCAGTCCATTTACCATGCCACCGGGCGGAAAGTTATTTTTCTCTTTTATCACATGGATGCAACATGATTAGTCATGATGCAGGGAGCTGCTGTACCACTGCCTTCACCATGGTGACGGTTATTATAAGTTATTGCACTAATGGTAAAAAAGCCCACAATCTACCTTCCTCCCAAATGCTTTCCTAATCATAGCATCGAGCTAACTGATGCATTAGGCTTATTATGGATATTTTTTTAGGCTCGGCCCTGATTTGCCGCTCGGGCCGCAAATCAGCTGAATTGCATCCACAGAGCCTTGATAGGTTTGATGGCGTTCCCGCGTGTCTTTCATGTCTACCTCTGCCGCACTTTATTTGCAAATTATTAAGATGACATTTCATCGTAAACTGAATATTGTTGCTTACCAATCCTTAAAAAGGGCATCAGGTTTAATTACAATTACCAAGTCAAATATTGTGACGTTGGCTTTGTGTGATGCCTTAGTTTCTTCCCCCCCCGCCCACCACCACCTTATTTTAACGTTTTTCATAAAATACAGAATAAAAAAGAAGACAAATACTTTCTATTTGCGTCATTGTTGTAGTTTTTTTGTCACTCTTCATGTCGACGTGTCAACAACAATTAGCCAATGGACCAATAAGCCACAAGGCTACAATTAGCCGCCAGTGTGATAATAAACGGTCCTATATTGTTTCAGGCACTGCTGCTGCGGTGTGTGACCTATGTTTGCCATACGCTGCTGATCTATGTGTTCCTCGTTGAAGTTGGGTTGGAAATGACTATCTGATATTGTATGTTAGGAAGCAGGCACTACACCACGCTGTCCATGTCGTTTACTGTTGTAATAATACACGAAAAATCTAAAGTTCGTCCATTGTGATGGGTTTGGAGGACACACAACAAACTCTGCCGAAAGTCATCTTTGCTCGGGTGTTCAATCTCAGCTTGTTGTTATTTGGTTGTTGGGTTGTTGAATTCCTATTGCGACGACTGAATGTTGTCGACTGGCAATAGACTGAACCAACGACAGACAAATTCAAGAAATGACATTGTTGCCATTATTCCTGGCTAAGGATATTAACAAATGTTCTGCATATGCAGCCAGGCAGTCATGGAGGGTACGATTGCATATCGTCGGCGTAGCTGTGATGAGAGACGCGATTCTATTGGCTAACCGGGTTGTCCAGAGGTTACATGTAGAGAGAAAAAAGGACCAAGGATTGAACCCTATGGAACTCCACACAAGAGTGTAGGGGCAGTTGAGGACACAAAGTTATCCGTCAACACCTGAAACTTCCGGTCAGGTAGCTAAAGAGCAGAGCCCCGAGATACCAACCCACTTGTTGAGCCGTTCAATCATTTGTCACTCTTAAGTAGTGCAGTGTCTGTACTGTTGCTGTCGAAAGCCAGATTGGAATTTATTGTGTTCTTCAATGACGCAAGGAGCTGCTGCGCCACAATTGGTGAGTCAGAAAGACCGAAAGAGTTGTTAAAATGTGAACGAATGTTGTTGGTTTTGTCAATAAAGGAAGACAAAAAGATTTCACATGTCTACTGGGGAGGAGATGGACACAACAGGAGGGGCAGCCGATCAATGGTCTTAAACAGGAACATTGGATTGTGTTTGTTGTCACTGATTTAAGATAAGAACACATTTCAGATGTTGCAGCAGCATGTGATCTGATTGGACGGATCGGCAGCAGGAAGGTCCCCGGGTTTGTGTGAATACAGAGTGGCCCTCCTCCCACCCCGTCTGCGATCTGATTGGATGGTTCAGCAGTGGGAAGGTCCCTGGGTGTGTGTGTGTGTGTGTGTGTGTGTGTGTGTGTGTGTGTGTGTGTGTGTGTGTGTGTGTGTGTGTGTGTGTGTGTGTGTGTGTGTGTGTGTGTGTGTGTGTGTGTGTGTGTGTGTGTGTGTTTAATAGTATAATAGTGAAGGGAGGGGAAGGCAAGCCACAGAAACCTTGATTCATAGACCCACTTCGTTTTCTGCTGTGCTCGATCGCTCTGTCTTACACTCTCTCTCTCTCTCTCTCTCTCTCTCTCTCTCTCTCTCTCTCTCTCTCTCTCTCTCTCTCTCTCTCTCTCTCTCTCTCTCTCTCTCTCTCTCTCTCTCTTTCCCGTCTCCACCTCCTGATAAATAATTTCTCTATACTTTAAATGTATCACACTGTCGTCTGCGTCCTTGTCCACTGTGTGCATGTTTCAACTGACAATTACTTCAAAGCTCTCTCCTTTCCCACACGTTGTCTGACCGGAGAGATGTGAGGCAGGCAGGTGTGTGTGTGTGTGTGTGGATTGTGTGTGTGTGCGTGTGTGTGTGTGTGTGTGTGTGTGAGGGGACTCGCTTAGATATAGAGACCGGAGATCAGAAGACATTCGAAGACGATGCTTGGCTTTTTTCAGCAGACCTGATCAGCGAGGGGCAAAAGGCTACAAAGAGATACCGATTGTTTTCCCGTTCATTTCGGCCCCTGCCCAGGGTTACTAGAATGAGAACGGAGGCAGTTCCGGGGAGCGATGGATTAACAACAGCAAACATCCAAGACGTCTACTGGTCATTATGAATGCCTCGCAGTACAATGGACTCATCCGGGCTTTCCACGACAATAATAACACCAGCCCCGGCGGCACCGCTCTGACCGCCAAAAACAAGGACATCCCGGCGGACGACACCAGGGACTCGTCCTCCTCCTCCTCAGGATGCTACGAGCAGCTGCCCATCTCCACCGAGATCTTCCTGGCGCTGGGCATCGTCAGCCTGCTGGAGAACATCATGGTGATCGCGGCCATCGTGAAGAACAAGAACCTCCACTCGCCCATGTACTTCTTCATCTGCAGCTTGGCGGTGGCCGACATGCTGGTGAGCGTGTCCAACGCGTCCGAGACCATCGTCATCGCTCTGATCAACGGCGAACACCTTGACGTCCCCGTATCGCTGATCAAGAGCATGGACAACGTGTTTGACTCCATGATCTGCAGCTCGCTGCTGGCGTCCATCTGCAGCCTGCTGGCCATCGCCATAGACCGCTACATCACCATCTTCTACGCGCTGCGCTACCACAACATCGTGACGGTGAGACGCGCCATGCTGGTGATCACGGGCATCTGGGCGTGCTGCACGGCCTCGGGCGTCCTCTTCATCGTTTACTCGGAGAGCACCACGGTGCTCATCTGCCTCATCACCATGTTCCTCACCATGCTGCTGCTGATGGCCTCGCTCTACGTGCACATGTTCCTGCTGGCCAGGCTGCACATGAAGCGCATTGCGGCACTGCCAGGCAACGCGCCCATCCACCAGCGCGCCAACATGAAGGGCGCCATCACGCTCACCATCCTGCTGGGTGTGTTCGTGGTGTGCTGGGCGCCATTCTTTCTGCACCTCATCCTCATGATCTCCTGCCCCAGGAACCCCTACTGCATCTGCTTCATGTCCCACTTCAACATGTACCTCATCCTCATCATGTGCAACTCCGTGATAGACCCCATCATCTACGCCTTCCGCAGCCAGGAGATGAGGAAGACCTTCAAGGAGATCTGCTGCTGCTGCTACGGGCTGGTCAACTTGTGTGGGTGAGACGAAGAGAGTGCGGCAACCGCAAGAGAGAGGATAGGAAGGTGTTTGGAGATTGATTGTGCAGAGACAGAAATTATACTGCTGGGATTGGTTTGAAATGTGTTTGAAGTGTAAATTGGTTCTAGGTTTGGGTTCTACTTGACTGGGCTCTACTTGATTCATGAACACAAGTTACCTCGGTCAGTAACCTCGGGTTTAGACAAGAGTCAGGTTGTCCAAGAGATAGGTTTACAACATGTTGTAAATAGGAACTTGTATTGCAATGCTTCTCCTTACAGAGGAATGTTTTTTTTTTTAGTACACCATTCAAAAAGTGCAATTTTACCTTGATAAAAAAAAACATGTGACTGTGTATTTGTACTAAATATATTAACATATATATATATAAAAATGCTTAACCTGTTGTGTGGCATCCGTCAGAAAACCTTTATTTTGCATTGTATTACCACTCACAGGCAAATCAGGATCTTCAGTGTAATTGCGGGAAATGTATTTATTTTTAGGACGCTTGTTGACAGCAAAGTATTTGATATAATGCAGCATGATGGCGGGGAAGACACATTGGGAGAAACCAGCCATCTTCAACCTCACCTTTATAGTCACACTGTACCAACAAGCTTCACAGCAGCAGAGACCAAAAGGGGGCTTCCCGCGGTCTATCTGGGAGTCCAGTTAATTGACACATATTGGCTCCAGCGGTGGGGATCACAATGGAAACTGGAATGGCTCTCTTCAAGTGGAGAGACGAAGCGAGCTACCTCTAAAGTGCAAGGAGAATTTGTGGGATACATTTACTAGTAATGGCACATTTTGTATGGGAGGGGGGGGTGAGAAGAAAGAAAGAAAGAAAAAGAAAGAAAGAAGAAGAAAAAAGATGATATGATGGACTACCTCCACAATAAATGTGACTTTCACGTTTGTCTTTTTCTTTTCCAAAGACTTTCCTGCTTTGTTTTGTTTTGGATGCATCTAATTAATCTCAGTGATACTTTCAACATATGGAGACAAATGAATGTTTATGTTTTTATGTGCACAAGAAAGAAAAAAAAAGTATTATGTGTTGTGTTGAAATCGCCCACGACATGCACTTAGGGGGTCTGAAAAAGACCCACGCAATCTTGGCACTCAAATGCATTCAAAGCCACAATGAAATGCCTTCTGTTATCTCGTAGCTTGCTTCGTTGTGTCCTAACATAAAGGTTGGTTGCACAGATGTGTGTGTGAGTGTGTGAGGGGGGGGGGGGATGCTTGTTACATGAGACTTGGATCGTCTCTTGGATAAGAAGTACAAAAAGAAAGACGATATGTATTTAGATTTTGTATGTATTATTGTGTTAACTTATGGTGTATTATCTTTGCCTTAAATTATGTCACAGTGATGAACATGAAATTGCCTTCATCTTTGGTCATCTTTCATGAACAGCCTCAATTATTGCATTAATAAAAAGTAATGCTGTTTAATGCTATGATCGGTATGAGTCAGTGGTTCACTTTCAAAGATGTTCAAAAGTGCCTTTGTCTTTTAAATCTTGATATGCTTATCATAAGCCCATCTAAATCGAATATTTATATGTAAATATTATTATTTAAAAGAACAAATACATTTACAGTTCTCATGAAGTTGAACTGAAATATGAATTATGACATTGCGCCCCCCCTCCATTGCGGCAGTATTTGCTTTTTATTCAGCAATTCTTGATAAAGAAACTTTTTAATCATTGCTTGAGGACTCGAACAAGACTTCAGTCATGCGTATGACGTGTGTTCAAAACAAGCCCCTAGGTTTAGAATCTGGATCTCAGAACAGATGTTCCAGAAAGCCACAAGCCTTTATACCTCAATAATTGATTCATAAAATTAGGTCTTTATATGTCTTTTATATGATTTACTATTCTGTTGAATGTGAATCGACTGAATATATAGCTAATATATAGTTACTATATATTAATATAAGTAACTCACAATCATAAAATGTAGGCATATTGGTTCCAATTGGACTTATATATTTTATATATTTGTATTGGGTGGCAGTAGGGGGTGGGGCTTAAAAAGGAACCTGGACATACTTATGCTACTGTCAACTTATGTCATATGTTATGAAGATGAAAGGCCTGGCCCGTGTTCCGCGTCCTCCATGTTCTGTCGTGGTGCCGATGCCATTTACTCCCCGCAAATGACCTTTCAGTGTCAGGGTTCAAGTGTATGCGTCTTTCACTGGAAGACTTGTTTTCCCATTACAACACTGTGCACACAGATTCCCAGAATGCAATGTGGTAACAGACTACAAACAGGTCACAACAATACATACAAAGACTCCACAGTTCCCACATTGACTTCATGTGTGAGTTTCTTTCCCTGAATGTACACACAGCAAGGAGACGGTTATCGCATTTCTATCATGTGCCTATAATTTGACTTTGGATTGAGTGATTATTTAATTATAGTGATTATTTAATTAATCCCATTTTCCAATTTCTTTCTTTGCTTTGACTGTAGTTTATCAAGGACTTGTGATCCGGAGAGCAGCATGAATAATATTTGCCGATGTTGCTGTTTGTGTTGCCTGGACACAGGAAATAATAGCAGCATTTGTTATCGAGTCAGGTACTCTCTGATGCAAATAATGAACACAGTTAATTTTATTCGGAGCAGACCGAGTTGTGGTGTGTTGTGTGTGTGTGTGTGTGTGTGTGTGTGTGTGTGTGTGTGTGTGTGTGTGTGTGTGTGTGTGTGTGTGTGTGTGTGTGTGTGTGTGTGTGTGTGTGTGTGTGTGTGTGTGTGGTGTTTCAAATGAAACACGTGGATATGCTGATTTCTGAGTGCTTTTGTGAAATAGTCCTCTGGGAATGCTCAAAATGTGTTCTTTTTAAATATATACCTGCATTTGAGTCAAATAATGTAGGATTTGGGTATATACAGTATGTATTTAAATCATTCTTCTACGCAGAATACGGAGTTGATAAGCAAATATGGTTCTCAGCAAAAGCAACATATTTCTTTCACTCGGTCATCTCACCCACAAATACTACTAAACTACGACTGAAGCTTCTTGTTGGCCTGCAGACGTAATGGGCCACAGGGTAGATATTCGATATTGGACTATTTCAGACTGCAAATCGAGATTCTGAACATCAAATGTAGTTGATCTCCTTGACTTACCTCCAAGACAAACTCACTCTCACTCACACAGTCTTTGACTTTGACTTCCAATATAAAGATTTCCCAAATGTGCCTTGGAGACATTCTTAAATATTGTCCTCAATGTGCCCAGTTGCCCTGCAGTTTTAGAATACCCTGTGTAACCATATAAATAATTTTCAAGCATTTAAACCATGCAAAGGTCATCAAGAAATATATAACAGCATATATTCCATATTTGTATACATGCGGTGTATGTATGACAAAATATAGAATATATGATTTGACAGTCGACGATGGGTCTGGCCTGACAAATCTCATTGTACCATGCAAAACCCCTGGTAAACACATCTTTTTGTTTTCTCCCCTCTCATACTAAGCTGGGTTAAGTGTTGAAGTGCCCTTGAGCAAGAGATCTAAGTCTTAGCTACTGGTGCCCTGTGTGGTTCACTCCGCTGTTGGTGTGTTGAATGTGTGCAGCCATGGGTGAAATTGAGGCGTAAGCTGAGCCAGAGAGATTACAACCACACTGTATAAATGCATTCCATTTACTAGTGGAGCTGGGGTGGATTCCAGTCGCTTGCATCCCTGCCAAAAATACGTCAGGTTATGAAAATGTGCGCCAGATGAAATGGAAAGTAAATGCACTGTTGAGAAAAACTAAATGATGAGAAAATAATAAATCATTAAAATATGTGTGTGATATAATTATGTCATACAATTATATCTTACTTGATATAACAGGATATTTTAATCACGTTCATTTGTAGAGCAGAGAGAAGACTCCAAGTTTACAGTTGACTTTGCTTACAAGTCTAACATTTAACATTTACTCTGTTAAGAGAGTTCCCAACGTTCATCAGTGCACCACCTAAAATGACCCACCTCATTTATAAACCAATTGTAAGTGATTTGCATTTCACCAAAATAGTCCATGTTATTAGAATAACAGAGACAATTATTGTGAATCAATACCAGTAATACAGCATTGTAACAACACCATTGTGAACAATAGTTGTTGATACTCTCAGGTTAGGATTTCACACGGATCAGTAAGGAAGGTAATGTGGATGGAACATACGCCCCTGAACCCTGGCTTTGATTATCAGTCTGAACGTATACAGAAAATATTCCCGGAGAACACCCCAGTCGGCTCGGAGAGCGTTCTTTGTGGAAGCCAAGTCAAAGAAACCTTGGGGTCCTTTAGTCCACCTCGAGTCTCGAAAGGTCAGTCATCTCGTTGAAATTATGCATCTTAGTAATAACATGAAAATGTTGCTTGACATTATATCTGCAGGAACAACCACGGTGGGGACGATGATAATAATAATAATTCTGTGTGTTCTTTCCTAGTATATGTTCATTCACAGTATTCCTATTCCTCGTCATATTGTCCCACCAGTGCAGGAGTAATGTTATCAGGAAATGTGTGGAACAAGCATATCATTAAAAAAATAATATCTTAATTAGGCCGGGACTTTAACGCGTTTAATTACAATTAATTAATTATAGAAAAAATAACGCGTCAAAACTAATAACGCATTTTTAATCGCACTTTATTTTGCACTCCAAACGCCACGGAACGTTTCTCAGTGGACGAATTGTAGCGCTCAAATATGGACGGACCGCGAAGAGATCGCTTGAACCGTTTTTGTTGTTGTTGTTGTTGTTGTTTCCATTTTAGATGGTAGAGATGGCACTTTATGTTAAAACTGTTGGTCTGTGTAGCTAAAATAAACAGGATTTAGCTGCTTAAACGTATGTATATGTCTATGTATATGTACAGTATATGTCTATGTATATGTACAGTATATGTCTATGTATATGTCTATTCATTGATTCACTCGTATACCAAAATCCATTTGAATTGAAAAATGTTGCTTCTCGTGTCAAATATTGATATGCGATTAAAATGCGAATAATTGTGATTAATTAATTACAAAGCCTCTAATTAATTAGATACATTTTTTTAATCGAGTCCCACCACTAATCTTAATGTAACATTCATTGCTCTCAAGTAAAGTTACATAATGTTGGTTGCAAATATTTGTTAATATTGTCTGCCCTACTTGGAATGTTGGATCCCTCCAGTGTATTTCTTATTTTCAAGGTTTTTCCTTGGCCTTTTGACTGCTTAATATTCGCTGTCGTCATCCGTGGGCATGTGTAGCTCTTGTATTTATATATATATATATTTATGTGTGAGACAGCCGGACTGTGTCGCACTAAGAGAGCAGAGGAGAGGACTCTTCCACACTACGCTTGTTACTGTCGGTGCAATTAAAACTTTGCTGAGTAAAAAGGCCAATACTTAATCAATATGCCTGTTCAACAACCATGAACTTTTGGAAAGTGATATTGCATGAATCTAATCGCTCATCCACCGATCATCCACTGAAAGAGAAGCTGTCTCTATGTCACGAACTGCTTGGCTTCGATATAATGAGCAATGTTGGATATGAAATGCATCACACACCTGTGGCGCATTATACTGGAAGTGTATAAATCACCTCTGTTTGTCAGTAAGGACAGTCAGGACGTGGCATTTTCCAATAAGAATCGTGCCAACCTCATATAACCTCGTGAAGATTATCCTTTGACATATCGTAGATGACTGGAGGATTCAAGTATAATGGAATTTCACTTTTTTAAACAAAGTGTGCATCACCAAGCCCTCGAGCGGCCATAGAGAGAGAAAAAAATTATTATATAATAACATTACTGTGTATATATATATATACTGTATATATACAGTATATATTTATACAGTGTATATTTTATACAGTGTATATACTGTATATATACAGTGTTTTTGAGTCCAAGCTTTACTGCATTGAGCGCTCAAAATGCTATTTCGTGCGCACAAGATACTATTAGTTCCCACATTTCCATTCATTCGTTCCCAACATTTTGATGAATTCCCATGTTCTGATGAATTCGTGGGCTGATATTAAATAGAGATGCACGAGGGAACTCCTAACACAGGGCCTACATTTAACACAGACCTGTTAGGTGGTTGAATGCTATTCCTTATTGAGCCGAATTTAACAGAGATCCATATAAGTGTGTTTTCCCTCACTGCACACTTTTTTTCCCGCTATTACTGTGTAGTCTTAATCCCAATGCATATCATTGTAGCCTCAGTGACCACATTTTCAAACCTCCAAACAGGGATCAGGATAGGGGACAATTATTTCACCATGGACAGCACCTCAGCCAAAAGGTCGATGTCTTGAGCGTCCTGTCACCATCTTGTGGTGGTGTTCGGAACGCAGCATTTTTGCCAGGAAAATGCTGCGTTCTCTGCACACAAAAGCGCAGAGAAGTTTTGGTCCCGCATGGTGGAAATGCCGACATAAAAGATCATATTCAGACGCCGATCATAAGCGGTATAACTCTGTTGGGAACTACTTCAGTAGGGGGGGGGCTGACGCCGGTCACAGCAATTTGAAAAGGGCAACTCGGCAGGGGACATCTGATGAAACACAACCACGAATTATTAGGTTTTGCTTTTGACAAAACATCATTTTTCGTTGGCTGATAGTGTGCCGCAGTGTTGGTCCTGGGAGACGACTACAGTGCTCCTCAACAAGCCAATGACCCAGAGACAGAGGTGGACACTTATATGGGACATCGGTGCCGTCTGAGTGGGTAGTCTCTGCCACGGGTCTCACACTCAACATACTGCGCACCAGACTAACCTAAGAGCATCTTGGCATTATCAACAGTACTTAGCAATGTTTAGCATATTGTATGTTCTTAGATGTTGGTAAAGCACTCAGAATGGCACGTCTGCTCTTATCCCAGCTATTACGCAAGCAACCTCGCAATTATGAAACTCTATTAGCCTCGCAATTATGAATGCTTGAAAACCTGCTCTATTCTTATCTTTATGTACCACAGTGATATATTGCTGCCTCTCCTTCAACAAATGTACTCTTTGTAAGTCGCTTTGGATAAAAGTGCCAAATGCCCTAAATGTAAATGTGAATCAACCAAATTTGGGAGCGAATTGTATCTTGTGTCCACAAAAGACATGGGAAGGAATTCACTGGGAGAGAGGGGTGTAATGTATGACGGGGCCATATTCTATATCTGACATATTATTTAGTATTTTAAAAGACACACACACACACATATATATTTAAAATATGTAATTCATGTTTATCTTTAAAAGAAAAATCTATTCATAATTTATAATTCTAGTATATGTGCTTATATTTGAGTTCTATTAAATCACGCTGCCGCACATTGCCTCTCATAATGGAACGCTGGACGGCACTTGGAGCTCGGGATCCTAAATTGCTGAAGTACTGAATGGTTATCATGCAATTATTTCGATGTTTGAAGATTCTCAGAACTATTAATTATGTCTCTCTCTCTCTCTCTCTCTCTCTCTCTCTCTCTCTCTCTCTCTCTCTCTCTCTCTCTCTCTCTCTCTCAAACACACACACGCATTACATGCAGCATTCATTTGGTAATCATTTAGAAGGTATTTACCTCCCAAATGTGCACCGAATGGGTATACTTTTGTATCAGTATGATCAAAACAGGTCAATGTTTCCAGTTTTGAAGGGCTCACAGGGGATGGCCACACACACACACACACACACACACACACACACACACACACACACACACATATACACACACACACACACACACACACAGACGTCTTTTATGACACTCATTGTGAGTTGAGTCCAAGACAATGGACCTTTCCACCCTGTTAGACTACAGCTACATTTAGTTAGAACAACATGGTTCTTAGATGCGCTTGGGGAACGTGCAATAATGACCACAGATATCCAGAGAGATTACAGGGAGCGCGTTTCATCCAGATTTGGAGCATCCATGCAGTCTGCAGGACTTGTTTTTAATACATGGATAGAGCTTATGTATTTTACATTTGGACAACTACATATGGCCTCATAGACATTATTATTAAAAACATGCCTGAAAACTTTAGAAAATAATTTCCTTCTACTTGAGTCATTATTGATGGTACTGAATGTAAGACCCAGGTGCCATCTGCACTGGCTTTACAGAGTCAGCTTTATAGTGACTAAGTCAAGCACAACCCTCAAAGCATTGATTAGATGTGATCCAAGTGGTTCTGTCATTTTTGTGTCTGAGTTATTTACAGGTGCTGTATCTGATAAGACAATTACTGAACGCAGTGGTTTTTATGATGTACTTAAAACAATGAAAGTTCACAAGTGCAACAATCAAATGGTTGATAGCGACTCCACACATCAATGTACAGCAGCGCTGACACAAAAAGCTACAAAGCTCGCTAATTAGTTAAAATTCAAAGGTTTATTTGTCACCTATTTCAGTGTACAGGTACATTGAGCAGTGAAATGTTTTTTTCGCTAGGACCAGAAATTGTTACTATTGTTTACTTATTGTAGCTAGTAGTTAGCAGATCTTAGGCTTATTTCATTGTAAACACATCAACCAACATACTCACCCTGCTTTACATGTGCAGGAGGACTCCACGATTTTGTCCTGACGAATTTCAATGTGGAGTTTGTGAGGCGTTTGTGTCTTCCTCATTAGATCGCCAAACACTTAGCATCAAGTTTATGTTGTCGTCTGCTCCGTCCGAAATCCGAATGTCATGGATATATCCTTGTGTCAAATAGTTCAGGCCTTTCTGTAGAACTCCCTTAGATAAAGTAGCAGCATTTGGCAAATAACATACAGCGATATTGTCAGGAATCCTTGAGAGAGAATCATCAGCAGGGGGACGCTGTTCAGTGGACATTACTAACATGCTGCAGAGCTGTGGGAAAGCTTGTGGGGCATAGCAACAGTAACTAGGGGGGGGGGTGGGACTTGCCCGCTTGAACAGGGAAAGGTCCATTACAGCACCATCAACGTGCTGGAATTGTCTTGACTATCCCTCATTAAAACATCACGCTATTGAGGACATTGGAAAGAAACACACATGAGGTTAGACCTTTGACTCATGACTCAGTCATTCCGATTCATTATACTAAAGCTAGAGCTACTCTTCAACACCAAAGGATATAAAACTTATTGGCAAATAACTGTGGACCAAAGTCCCCAATATCCTCCTCAGCCTATTCTTCTTGAGGCAATTTTATAATGAATAACTGGTGGCCATCTTTCTGATTGAAAAATTGTCCAAAATAAATGGTTTGCTTTGGGCGGTGTAATAGTCCATGACTGTTCTTAATAGTGGAGTTAGAGGGCTGAACAAAAGGCTCAGCGAGAAGATACGATTATATCATTTAACATAAGCATTTCAGCACTTTAACATGAGAACATAAGATAGGTAGTGTCGTGGCAAGGGTTTATCCTACCTGCTCGTTAATAACCTGTATCTGAATTCACTGTGAAAACACTGAGATGTGTGTCTAGTTTTACACACAAAAAAATTCAATGTTGGCTCACTTGCCTTGAACATAGCTTGATGAAGATCTCTTTAAACAAAAGAAACTGAAGTAGCACAATTTGAGTGATTCATTTGGTGGCCTTGAAAACAATAATTCTGTTACTAGGGGAAATTGTGTGCCTTTCAACCGGCTTGTACACTATATGGCCAAATGTCAGTGGACACCCCTACTAATTATTGAGTGCATGTGTTTCAGCCACACCCATTGCTAACAGGTGCATAAAATCAAGCACATAGACATGAAATCTCCACAGACAAACATTTACAATTCAGAATGGTTCGTAAAGAGCTTCAGTGACTTTGAACGCGGCACTGTCGTAGGATGCCCATCTTTGCCACAAGTCAGTTCGTGAAATTTATGACTACTAGATCGGTCAACCGTAAGTGCTATTATTGTGAAGTGGAAGCGCCTAGGAGCAGCTCGACCACAAACTGGTCGACCACGCAAACTCACAGAGCAGGGCCGACGAGTGCTGAAGAAAAAAAAAATCGCCTATCATCTGCTGTCATCACTCACTACAGAGTACCAAACTGCCTCTGGAAGCACCATCAGCACAAGAACTGTGCGTCGGGAGCTTCATGGAATGGGTTTCTGTGACCGATCAGCTGCACACAAGCCTCACATCACCATGCGTCGGTTGAGTGGTGTAAAGCACGCCGGCAACTGGACTCCGGAGCAGTGGAAACGTGTTCTTGGGGTGATGAATCACGCTTCACTATCTGGCAGTCTGATGGATGAATCTGGCTTTGCGGATGCCAGGAGAACGTTACCTTCCGGAATGCATAGTGCCTACTGTAAAGTTTGGTGGAGGAGGAATAATGGTCTGGGGCTGTTTCTCAGGGTTTGGGCTAGGCCCCTTAGTTCCAGTGAAGGGTATGCTTAATGCTACAGGATATGAAGACATCTTAGCCAATTGGGCGCTTCCAACTTTGTGGCAACAGTTTGGGGAAGGCCCTTTGCTGTGCTAGCATGACTGTGCCCCTGTGGACAAAGCAAGGTCCATAAAGACATGGTTAGACGAATTAGAAAGCCGATTGCGGCCGCCACTTCCCACTGTGTGGTTGTGTGACCAATATGTGTGGATTAATAAAGATCTTCTTCTTCTTCTTCTTCCTGACCTCACAAATGAGGGAACATGAGTTCATGAAACTGAGCTGGTGTAATGCTACAATCTCTACCCTTCTGGAAAGTATAGAACACTCTCCCTGAAAATGTACCTTGGGAAATGATCTCAATAGGTTTTAGAGGGTTCATGTAATATAATACCCACATTATGCCACCACTTTTTTCAGTGCTAATTAATTATTTTAACACAGTGGACAAAGGAAATATGAGGCAGGTAATACAAACGTGCAATAAAGGCTGTCTGTCTGTCTCTCTCTCTCTCTCTCTCTCTCTCTCTGTCGCTCTCTCTCTCTCTCTCTCTCTCTCTGTCGCTCTATCTTTGCCGTGTCAGTTGAGAAGAAACTCACTGAACTATGGCCGTAGCATCTGCACTCACTGGGTAGGAGCTAAGCCTTATAGGACTCTGTGCCCTGCAAGGTCGCTAGCTACATTATATCATATCTTTGGTCCGTAATATATGGAATGTAATACGTTCTCTCACGATTTTCATTGGATTATGTGAAATTCTTATTATATTAATTCATATTATTGTATGTACCAATTAGAGGGAGATGTGTAGAGTAAAGAAAACAAAAGTGTCCTGTATACATTAAAAGTGTGTATGGATACACTATAATATAGGGTCCCCCTGATGCTGACCGGTTTCGGGTGAGTCAGTTGCTTCCTGAAATCAACCACCAAACTCCTTAGTCTTAGAGATGTTGAGTTGCAGGTGATTTAGTCCACACCACTCCACGAAACTGTCACACTCCTGTACTGAGATTCCTGCCCCTTTCTGACCTAGCCCACAATGGCAGAGTCATCCGAAAACATCTGCAGGTGGCAGGACTGTGAGCTGTATCTGAAGTCTGAGGTGTAGAGTGTGAACAGGAAGGGGGACAGGACTGTCCCCTGAGGTGCTCCCGTGTTGCTCACTATAGTGGCCGACCTGTGAGGTAGTTAGTAATCCAGGCCACTAGTGGAGCGTCCACCTGCATGTCCAGTAGCTTAGTCCCAAGCAGGGCAGGCTTTATGGTGTTGAAAGCGCTTGAGAAGTCGAAGAATGTGACTCTCACAACGCTGCCTGCCTCCTCCAGGCGAGAATAAGCCCTGTGCAGCAGGTAGATGATGGCGTCTTCCACTCCAATGCAGGGCTGGTAGGCGAACTGCAAAGGGTCCAGTGATGGTTCGACTAGTGCACTAGTGCATCTAACTTCTAACTCATAACTTTAAAAATAATACAGGAACAGTAGATAGATAGCTGAAATAACAAAAAGACAACTGGCCTTGGTGAACAGTAACCAAGGAAACTCTAATCCTAACCCCACATGCTCCTGAACACCCTTTTAAAGTTGCTTTGGATAAAATGTAATGTCAAATACAAATACTTACCATGACCCATGTTGTACCCAAACGGAGTCATAAAGAACAGAAGAACACTCCATTTATACAGGGGTTATTTTTGCACAACAAAACAAGTCAATCAGGGCAGAAAAAACAAGGCGTGCTTCTTTCTGAGAGCATTTCAGGTGATGATGATGGTGATGATGATGATGATGAACTGTAATCTGAGGTCCACTGTTTCCCTCCAGGCTGCTCTGAAAGACCACTCACTGCATCTTCTGGAGTTTTATATTTGCTGTTTTCTTATTTTTTGTTCTCTTGCTGAAGCCCCTACTTTTTCTTATTTAGTCTGTCTGTCTGTTTCTGTGTGAAGTCTGTTCATCTGTGTCTCTGTGTGAAGTCTGTACTTTCTGTCTGTCTGTCTGTCTGTCTCTATGAAGTCTGTACTGTCTGTCTGTATGTCTCCATGAAGTCCGTACTGTCTGTCTATTCTCTATGAAGTCCGTACTGTCTGTCTGTCTGTCTGTCTCTATGAAGTCTGTACTGTCTGTCTGTATGTCTCCATGAAGTCTGTACTGTCTGTCTGTATGTCTCTATGAAGTCTGTACTGTCTGTCTGTCTCTATGAAGTCTGTACTGTATGTCTGTCTGTCTGTCTCTATAAAGTCTGTACTGTCTGTCTGTATGTCTCCATGAAGTCCGTACTGTCTGTCTGTCTGTCTGTCTCTATGAAGTCTGTACTGTCTGTCTGTATGTCTCCATGAAGTCTGTACTGCTGTCTGTCTGTCTGTCTCTATGAAGTCTGTACTGTCTGTCTGTATGTCTCCATGAAGTCTGTACTGTATGTCTGTCTGTCTGTCTCTATGAAGTCTGTACTGTCTGTCTGTATGTCTCCATGAAGTCCGTACTGTCTGTCTGTCTGTCTCTATGAACTCGGTTACTGTCTGTCTGTCTGTCTGTCTGTCTGTCTCTATGAAGTCTGTACTGTCTGTCTGTATGTCTCTATGAAGTCTGTACTGTCTGTCTGTATGTCTCTATGAAGTCTGTACTGTCTGTCTGTATGTCTCTATGAAGTCTGTACTGTCTGTATGTATGTCTCCATGAAGTCCGTACTGTCTGTCTGTATGTCTCTATGAAGTCTGTACTGTCTGTCTGTATGTCTCCATGAAGTCCGTACTGTCTGCCTGTATGTCTCTATGAAGTCTGTACTGTCTGTCTGTATGAAGTCTGTACTGTCTGTCTGTCTGTATGTCTCCATGAAGTCCGTACTGTCTGTCTGTATGTCTCTATGAAGTCTGTACTGTATGTCTCTATGAAGTCTGTACTGTTTGTGGTAGCAAAATGCGTGTGCGCAAACATACACATACACACTCAGACACTTTGAAATGGTGGAAACCATACTGTGCCTCCTACTCAGAGTTTACAATTGAACCCGAGGCGGCTCCGACCGCGCTGCTACGTCCCGATGTTTCCCGTCGGCCGACGAATATGGACACGGCACAGCGCGGGCGTTCCCACCGGTGCTGGCAAAATGGGGCCTATGTAATGCAAGTCATTTTGGATAAAAGCAGCGGTGAGGTAAATGGCATAATGCGCTATAACTACTGCGACCCAATTATGTTCCCCTGTGGTGGATTTGTACGTACATGAGTTGAACTGAGGCTTACGCACGGCTAAGAGGGTTTCAGGAATACAAAAAAACAAACAACTAAAAAACTTGCGAAACTAAAAGGTTGGCCCGGCGATTTCAGCACAAGTGGGCACCCATTTTGTGATTCTGGTATTTTTAAAATTTTCTAATTTGCCAGAAGCACCTCTGTCGCCTCTCGGCAGCGTTCCTCACGTCATTCAACCGTGAGTGTGATAATTGTGGCAAACGTGATGGGAATGTGTTTAAGCATGCGTTTGAAGTAGTGACTGAAAGCTACTTCATCATGAGGATGAACCAAATATAGTTCTGTCGCTAAAAAGGGCATCCAACTAAGTAGTGGAGTCTCTGTATGCATGTTTGGATGTATACTATGTACTGTTCACCCGATGGAAGGCTGCAATGCAGAAATACCAGAGGACAAACAATCAACTCGTTCAGAACAAGCTCGTTTTGAACGGGCACATGAGTAGTGGATGTAAATGCACTCTAGTGTGTGCAAATGACCTGAAATCAAGATTGTTCTGGAAGTGTAGGTCTCTATACACAAAGAAAGGACGGTTGGGATCTTCCAGCAGTCTGTGTTCTACAAAGAACACCACACCCGATGCAGCATATAATCTAATAATAATCTCCTTACATTATCCTCGTACATTATGAAACCATAGTTCGCAAAATGCTGCATGCATTACTGTGTAGCTGTGGAAAACACTGCTTTGAAAACAGAAACACACACACACACACAGATGTGCACACACACACACACACACACACACACACACACACACACCATTAAAACCCTGGTAGTGAAGTAGGGGGGTCTAAGTAAGTCTTATATCCCAGTTCCTGGCATCTCATGAGAAGTTACCACCTGAACTAAGCCATATTGCTCCTTGTCATGATCCACTAAGATGGGTGCTCTGCCCGGGCAGCAGGAGGCCTATCCTTCTATTACAACCTCTTGAGCTGCTCCTCGCTGCCGTCGGATTGGACTGCCGTTTACGCGGTGAGTGCACACAGTTTTCAATTGGAAGCAAAAAATATTGGACACTTTCACAATTCACGTTCCCTGCACGGGTTGCCGGCAAAGCTTCAAGTCCTTCATTGAAAACCAGAAGGGATCCACCACTTGTTGGGTAACGTTCCCATCACAGTGCTCAGGGTTATGTGATGCACTGTAATGCAATGTAAATGTAAATGTAAATGTAAATGTAAATGCAGTTCAATTCAGGATTTCACATCAGTGTAACAGTTTTGTCAACTATCTTGACTTCAAGCCGTGTTGAATAGTGTTGGTACACGATTCAAGAAGTGAACATTTCATTAGATCGTGTTGAATGCGAGTAAATTAACCTGAAGGCGAGAAACCCATCAAGCCACATAGTGCCTGACCTTGCAACGCGTTGCCGTGGATGGGACTCGCTTCGAAGTTGAATGTGACGTTGATTGTGAGTTTTTCTGCATTTGTAGTTCTCTTCATCATCTTCTTTTGTGCAAATGTATCAGCACTAACAACATACAGGCGAGATACACGCCTGGACATTGACTCTACAACAAAGGTTACTTTTTACATCGATCCTGAGTGGCCCGCAGAGATCGTACAAGCGAGCTACAACAACAACAACAGCGCCGACGCAACTCCGGGGAAAACAAAGAAGGAAACACCGTGGGAAACAATGTAGAATTCAGGCCCACCGACCACCCAGGGAGTAAACATCGCAGTTGATCTGACTTGGACGACACACATTCACAGCTGAGGAAGTTCCGAGTCTCCCGGAGGATCCTTCAGACCTCCTACGCCGGTGCGGTGGAGAGCACCCTGACCGGGAGCGTCCCCGCCAGGTTCGGCAACAGCTCCTCTCAGGACAGGAGGGCTCTGCAGGGGGCGGCGCGTTCCGCTGAATGCACTATCGGCGCTACACTCCCCACCCTGCAGGACCTGTACTCCAGGAGGTGTCGAACCAGAGCCTGCAGGATCATGAAGGATCCTCACCACCCCAACAACAACCTGTTCCAAATTCTGCAGTCAGGCAAACGCCTCCGCAGTCACGCTGCTAGAGCAGAGAGACTCAAGCGGAGTTTCTTTCCGCAGGCCATCAGGACTGTGAACTCTGACCTCACTAGGTCGTCCCCCCCCCACTGCCCACTCCCACGCACATAACTTGATAAAAATTTATTGAAAATTGAAAAATGTTGATATGCCAACTTGTTTATATGCCTTTTGCTGTATATTTGCCTATTTGCTTGCTCTTTATCTGCTCATATTTCTCATTCCAAAAAATGAGAAATATTTTCTGTAAAGACATAATAATAATGTGGATATTTGATTATTTCCCTTAAATTGTAATATTTGTGATATTTCTACTGTTCTGTTGCACATTCCGCTGAGCATCGCCACTTTTTCATTTCACTCCATATCCTGTATGTGTATGTGACCACTAAACTTCTTGAATCCTGACTCTTGACTATTTTACTCATGTCTGCCAGTCTGCCCAGTCAGTAATGACTTGTAACAGTCAGGTCTCTGCAGTGTCGGGCTAGCTTCTTGGAAAGTGTAATGAGCTTGGCTACCTGTTATTCAACATTAAATGAGTGTGTGTGTGTTTGTGCGTGTCTGTATGTTCATCTGTGTGTGTGTGTGTGTGTGTGTGTGTGTGTGTGTGTGTGTGTGTGTGTGTGTGCA
Source organism: Coryphaenoides rupestris (assembly GCA_002895965.2). Taxonomy (NCBI): domain Eukaryota; kingdom Metazoa; phylum Chordata; class Actinopteri; order Gadiformes; family Macrouridae; genus Coryphaenoides; species Coryphaenoides rupestris. Next base: position 217,344 of record PIJE02000368.1, read on the forward strand.
TCAGGCACTCGGGATCAATTCCTCTCTGCCCTCAGCCTCTGTCATCTCTCCATCAGGTAAAGTCAAGCAGGTCTCTCTGTAATCCCCCTTGCAGCAGACACACTTACCAACCTTGGGCCTTTCAGAAATAGCACAGGGGGTCAGACAGACCCCAGACACCCCAGTTTCACAGACTGCTCGACCAAGGCATCCCAGTGAAATAAGAAGCAAATAGAAAATACATTTGCGAAAAAGAATTCCTAGGATACGTACAATTTTTGTATTTAACAATTCTGGAGGGCACTGTCCATCAGAACCTCCTCTGCCTCTTACTCTTTTTGCTTTTTATATTGCTCTATTCTCTATTATATTTCTCATCTCATTGCATTGTGTTGCATTGTGTTATAACTTCATCTGACTATTAGTCAACACACAACCCCATTTCATTGTGTTTATTTATTTTTCAATATTTTTTCTCCTTTATTATTTCTCCTTTTCTTCTTTTCCTTTGTAAAGCACAACGAATTGTACTGTATGAACAAAACTTTCCCGGCAACGCGTCATGATTGGATCAGAACTTCATATCAAACTATTACAGTTACAATAACCATTTGCATAGATGAAAAAAATAAACACAAATACGGATACACTCTGTCGCAATGTCCCTGAAACACGTTACATAAGATACAACTTTATTAATCCTGAGAATAAGGAAATTCTTGGAACGTATGGAAGACATTTTTGGAACACATAACGTTGTAGTGGATTGTAGACAGACCAATTGTCGCGTGCACACCAAGCTGCAGTGGACACATTTGTAATGGATCCATCAGTTGGATCCATTATGCAAAATAGCAGTCTTTTTAATACTGCAAGTAAGTATGTTGGCAAGTAATCTGGTCATCAAGTCATCTCTGATTTCCGTAAAGCGAAAATAAAAGCTATGTACCAAAACTAGTGGGAAGTCATGGTAATTCTGCAGGCGTTATGTCGGCCTGTAGATGAAAGGTAATAGTGTGTGGTATAGAAACAAGGTACACTCTCGAGGAGGTGGACCTTGGAAAAGGCTGCACGCCAAGCCCACTCTGTCACAGTGGGTCCTCATGGCATTCAGTGACCGTCCTGGATCGACACTAGCGCCGCAATCTTGCAAACGGGCTATAAAGTAGGAGGGAAAATGTGTCAACCGCATATCTTTGTGTGACTCATAATGGCAAACAGGTTTGAAAAGGGTAAGTGGGTAAGTGTATTTCTCATTATTCACGTGTTATTGCCAGCATGGCTTTACCGTTAAAAGCAAAAATTTGTTTCTTTTGTGAATAAGTATGGTTGGATCTGATGCCAATACCCTCCCTGGAGTGCCCTTTTCATAAAAATAATGAGAATTTATAATAATAATAATCATTGTTATTTAGATTGCCCATGAAAACATCCGACATCTATCAACATTATGTGACTGTGACTAATTTTCCCCCTCGGATCAGCACCCAGCAGGGAAGCACCGAGTCCACGGCCCCGTACCGGGTCACCTCCTCCTCTACGCCCATGGACCATGGCTTTGACTTGGTTCCCTGCTCCTCGATTGTGAACAGCTCCCCAAAACAGCTCAGCCCTCCATCATGGCGGCTTCCTTTTCGAGGTGGAGTAGAGCACGCCTGTTGTCTGTATTCAAATGAAATACAGACAACAGACAAACAGACAAAACAAATGCTATACCTGCTGTTCATTGGTCAGGGCCTCTGCTGTGAGCTCGTCGCAAACTCTGCAGAGAGTTAAAGCGGGGGTCTCAAAGCGGTGCTCTTCGGCGAGAAGTCTTGGAGACCACGGTCAGCATATCTAGGCTCCTCCAAGGCTTCAAAGAGAGCTTTGATATGTCCCGCACCTCCTCTGCCCTTACAAACTACTGCACCTCTGCAATAAAGTGGTTACCGTCAGCTACCTGTGTCCTTGTATTGGAGGAGAACTAGTAAAAGACACTTTATGTGTGGCACGCAGCAGGAGAGTGTGTTACACCTAATTAAATGCGGTCTCTCGAACAAAGACAAGCTTAAATACCTTGTTAACACATTGTAAAACACACCTTATTCAAACTCAATTCAAACAAAGTATAACTCCGACTGTCGGAAAGGAGCTGTCATGTCAACCTCACTTAAAACCTGCAACTTGAAACCAACAGCATGTTTTCAGCGTTTTTATTTATGTACTAATTGCTATTTAATTCACGACGTGAAGCCCTGTTTAAATATCTATTTAATAGAGATAACCCGAGTGACTCATATCATGCAGATACACACACACACCAGGATCATTTTACCACACGTGACTGTCCGGTGAAGCCTCCCGGTGCCGTCCGTCCCTGTGAGCCGCAAGCCTCAATTTGCATTCACAATGCAACGTGTGAAGAAACACAGAAGAGATGAACCCCGGTGAGCACTTACAACGTTCATGAGGGCACGGGGAGGATAGAACAACGAGGTGGACGTGAACTGCAGCGGAAATCCCTTTTTTTCGGGCGGTTTTCGCTCACAAAAATACATGCAGATGTGTTTTTTCTGGTGCATATTTTTCATCTTCTCTGGTGCGGCGCGGCGCGGTGCGGTGTTACTCTGGTGCCCCGTAAATACAAAGCACCTGCAAGGCACACACATTTAAATGTCCCAGTCATCACCCACACCGATAGATCAAACTTAATGTTGCTCTGCACCTGCGCACACAACATAGAGGATACACAGATCGACGACGTCCGTCAAACGTCCGTACACAATTGAAAATTCAAACACAACACGTGGACAATAATAATAATAATAATAAGAAGAAGAAGAATACATTCATCATCAGTCATCATCGGCTTTGTTTATAGGCCTACATCCGTCCATCGTCCTAAATCAACCGCGTTGAAACACTCGCAGAATTCGTTTTGTTACAAATATAATAATCATTAATTGCATTTAATTTCATTTTATATAGGCTACTATCAATATACTTCGGAAACAAAACATCCTTCAGTCGTGCAGACGATGAGATAAGGTAATCATTTCCATGCATCACTGTGTGCCTGCCGTGTGTATTAGGCCTACTCATACGGATTACTAGCCACAGACCCCGAGGCACAGACAACAATATCCCCTCGGAACACGTCATCAGGAATTGATTTGGTTGCCCGCTTGGTCTGCTCTGTGCATATCAACTCATCAACAGAACTCCGGGGGGCTTCCGAAGGTCCAATCCCCACTCATGGGATGCTGCAGCAGCCCTTTCCATACACACACACACACACACACACACACACACACACACACACACACACAGTTCTGTATACCGTCAAATTTTATCAAATGAATATGAATATCTATTATACGGGTTGAGTTGGGTTATGGATGTATGAGTTGACGTCATGATTCCAATGTGTTGACACCCAGGGTTATCCCGGGTAAACACACTCCGGAGACAAAGCTTGCGCCTTCAACCTTGTACTTTACTATTTTAATTTTATGGTGTAAGTAATAATAATAATGATAATAATAATACACGGACAATCAAAATGCAAATAAGATATTATTGTAGGTATCCAAAACCTAGACTCTGATCAGCCTGACTCGGGGACACACACTCCACATAAGGACAATACGTGCATTAATACTTTGTTTGTTGCAATTTTATGTTAATTGAGTAACTGTCATTAAAGGGGCCAATTGGGGGGGGGGGGGGGGGGGGGGCGTTGGGGGGCAGTGAAAGAGTGAAATACTATTTAACAGTTGTGAAGTTTTACATTGACTACATACAATATGTATATATGTATATATTGTGATGTGTTGAGAGGTCGGGAGCTTATATACTGTATCGGAGCTTTTGAGACGTGGGTGCAGGAAATGAAGACAGTACAGTCGGGGTTGTTTTCCAACTTAAGTTCTGTGTATTCGGTCTTCTCATAAGAGGTCAACATAACTCTTGCAGACAGGCGGTAAACAACAAACGAAAAAACAGGTATTCAACTCAAAAAGCTCTGTTACTCACTGTCCCGTTCTCTCTCCCCCACTCTCCTTGGGCAATCGGCATATACGGTTCAGCTGGGCAGCAACCATTGCCCTGCCAGCCTTCTTATGGGTTTGTGGTCTTTTAATGGATGCTATTTTGGTTTGTAGTCCTTGTCGCATCCACCTGGAGGGAATGTATTACCTCTGCCTCTCATGACATCACAGTCTATATATGTGTATAGAAATAAAATATATACTGTAGTTCTAAAAGGAAAATACCAAGCCCATTGCGTGGGAGGCGCTCAAAATGTTCCGATTAAAAGACAAATCAAACCATGCAGTATGTGGTGGTGGTCGGCCTGTAACCAAGGTAGGTTTACATTGCAAAAGGCTTATCCTTGACAATGTACATTTTTGTAGAAACTCATAACAGCACACACTTGGCATTTGGCAGATGCTTTTTTTCCAAGGTGACTTACAAAGAGTACATTTGTTGAAGGAGACAGCAATATATCACTGTGGTACATAAAGATAGGAATAGAGCAGGTTTCAAGCATTCATAATTGCAATAACGAGTTTCATAATTGCTTGATTGCCTGCATAATAGCTGGGATAAGTGCAGAAGTGCCATTCTGAATGCATTACCAACATATAAGAACATACAATATGCTTAACAAGTACTATTGAAAATGCCAAGACGTACAAACATGCAAGTTAGTGCTAGAGTTAGGAGAGGGAAGGCGGGGGGGGGGGGGCGCGTATGCAGCATCCAGGTGAACTCTGAACAGGTGGGTCTTGAGTCTCTTGAGGAAGCTGGTGAGCAACGAAAAAGTTGGGACTTGGGAGAGTGATGTTTGCCGGGTTCTTAGTGAAGGTGGTACCAGTCGTCTAGCCAAAGCTGTTGAGCGGAGCGCCCAAGCTGGGGCGTGGGGTCTGACTCATGTTTGGAGGTAGGCAGGGACAGTTCAGCTGACGGCATTGTAAGCCAGTACCAGTGTCTTGAATCTAATGCGAGCAATTACCGGGGAATCAGTGGAGGTCGCGGAAGAGGGGGGAGAATTTTGGTAATTGAACACCGGGCGCACTGCTCTGTTCTGTACGCCTTGTAAGCGTTTGATTGCAGCGGCAGGGAGTCCAGCCAGGAGAGAGAGTTGCAGTCGTCGAGGCGGGCGATAACGAACGCTTGGACCCGGATCTGCGCTGCTTCACGTGGGCCGGAAGGGCAGGATCCCGGTAAAGATCGGGCCACAGAGGTGATGATGATGGGTGTTGCAGCACAGCTGGTCGTCCAGTACCACGCCAAGGTTCCTCGCAGTCTGGCGTGCAGAGGAGACTTCGATGTCCTCAATGGTGACAAACACACAATGGAATAGGCATCGCAACAGGAGGTTGTGCAGCAGTACATGTTTGTACTGCTTGTTGTTTTTACCTAGTTTTAGCTTTGTAACTTTGTTTTTAAAAAGTGCGATACAAATACAGTTATTATTATTATTATTATGTTTGTGTCCAGTGCATCCGGGAGGACAGTGCGCTTCGCTAGGCTAATTGCACATCATCATTTGGACGGCCGCCACAGCTGTGCTCCTGTGCGGGGTTCTTTGCGTCCCCCGCTCTTATTGTTTTCGATTAAATGTACTTTCCATTACCATTGCCTTCATAGGCGAGTCATCCTTAACCCAGTCCATTTATGTTTTCATTGTCAAATCTCGTAATTTAGTTTCCCAATGCAAACGGAGCCGCAGCTAGCAACCTTTAATTTGAAAGAGTCTCAGTACAACACCTTCAGTCTCAGATCACCCAAAGACTTGCCCACCGATGGCCGCAAATATTTTCACTTCAATGGACACGATCAACCTTAAAAATAAAAAATGTAAAAGACCTGATATTCGTGGGGACAAGAATGCAAATGGAAAGAAATCGCATCGTATAAACAACCAGAGGAAATAAGCAAGTCATTAATTTGTGCGTGTGTGTGCTTGTGTGTGTCTGTGTGTGTGTGTGTGTGTGTGTTGGATATGCTCCATCTCCGCTAAAACTTCGCGGAAACCGGTGGGCACACTGATTAAAATCTATTCATCTTCATACAAAACACACCACCAACTACCACCAACTTGAAGGCCGCCTTGAGTTACCAAACAACCCAACAAAGGATGTTCAAAATTCCACCTCGTCATCACAGTAGAGGAACCGAGTTCTCCTGTTTGAGACGAATCATTCTGATTAGAATGCCACCGAGGTCAGCACGAAGAGGAGGAGGAGGAGGAGGAGGAAGATGTGTGCCTCCACCAGATCAGCCAATGTACATGGAATGTCCTCATTTCCTTCTTGTCGCTCCTCAAGATGCTGGGGGGGGTGGCGGCTTCAGTCGATCCAGTCTGCTGCCTTTGCCTCCCACCCGTGTGTGTGTGCTGTGTGTGCAGTAATTGATTCCCTCAGCAATAACCTCTCCGCCGCCGTCGTCCCTCCTCCCTCCCCCCCTCCGTCTCTCCCTCCACCCCTCACACTGCAAATAGCTGTAGGTTGACACGAGCTGATGGGGATGTTGATCTGGGCGTTAACGAGAGGTCACTTAGATCTCTCTCTCTCTCTCTCTCTCTCACTCTCTCTCTCTCTATTATTCCGCTGAGAGGTGGCAGGTGGCATTGCAGCAAGAGACTTTGCGACACCGGCGCCCAGCGTGGGGGCCCTGCGGGAACAAAGGACACACGGCCACCTCCCAGCACCTTCCAGCTTCCCTCATGGCAGCGTTCGGCGCTTTGATTCGGTTCAAAGAGTTCACACAACCGTACAGGCTATTCGGTCCGAACCCGCCAACGTGACGGTCAACAGTGACTGGGTCTGACGCAGAGAGCAGCAGCAGTTGGAACACGTGTTGAGGGTCTGACTGGATAGCATCCCGTGGCTCCGGTCCAGTTGCTCGACGCCTTGTTGCCATAGTTATTAAGAGGTGCTGATACTGGTTAGCCGCAGTTATTGCAGTTCAGGGAAGTGTGTGGCTGAGGAACACGCACACATTTATCTATTTAGCTGCAGCCCCAAATCTTTAAACTGAAATACGTATTGTTTGTGCGTGTCTGTGCGTGCGCCTTTGTGCGTGTGTGCGTGTGTGCGTGTGTGTGCGTGTGTGTGTGTGTGTGTGTGTGAAAGAAAGAAAGCGCTGAACCACAATGTTCACATAAATACATATAACCGTTTTTTTTCCGTTTTTAGTCTGGTACTGCAGCATACAAGTTTAATGATAGCAGCAAAATAGTGTTGGTTATACGTTCATATACTGGCTGATGAGCCCCCACTGGAAACATCTTATATTGTTCACGCTGCGGGATGACGGTTGTGTAAGATGCACGGCCATGACGTCACGAGGGCAGAGAACCGCATGTTATACATGTTAACATTTTTTTGTTTGCCGTACGAACACACCTCTAAAACCGAAGTAAGTTCAGGCAAATGTGTGTGTGTTCATGTGCGTGTCTATGTGTCTACGTGTCGTTACAGGAAATCAATGCTCCACATCCCTAAGGGAGTCACAGTCGAGAGAGAGAGAGAGAGAGAGAGAGAGAGAGAGAGAGAGAGAGAATACACAAGTGTCCTTCAGAGGCACTGATGGCTTCTTCTGACGAATCAGTGGCATGGATTGATGTGTGTGACCCTTGAAACCCACTGAAGGCTGTCTGCCCGCAGTTCACAGTGATACTCCAACGTGGTCATTCGCAAATAAATTCATTCGAAGTTGTGAATGAACAGCCGACGAGCGGTACAAATGACAGGTGGGTCTTTCTGCTCAGTGGAGGCGACCGCTCTCCGAAACCCTGGCCCACAAAAAATATATAAATACATAAATGAATACATGTTTTGTGTGAAACCAAGTTGAAAATATGCCACCGTCAAGGTGTCCAGCTGTGGTTTGAGCAGTTTATTAGAACATGTTTCTAGCCACTGCTTTTCATATGTGGGGATGTAAACAGTTCTTTATCCATTTGAGAATATATGAGCAAAACAGTGTGGATGTGTGTCGTGTTGTTTTGCTGTGTTCTGCTGCTTTAAAAAAAGTTTTTTTTGTGTCCATTTTTGTATTCTGGCCATTCAACTACCACCTTTTATTTATTTTTTTTAAGTGATATTGCTTATCTGATATGAACTTGAGCACAAACCCTGGTTTCTGAGCAGGTATGTTTTGGATAACTTAAAAACACACAAAAAAAGAAAAAATTTTGCTTGTAAATTAAGCGTTCTTAGCGCTACCCCTGCTCCTGACGTGTTGGTTGTTACCTTGCATGGTTGGCACCGCCGTCGGTGTATGAATGGTTTCGTGCTTGTTTGTTCTGTTTTATACTGCATATGTGTCCATTGTCGTGACTTTTGTTCCATGTATGTCCTTGTATACTCTATCCCCGTGTTGAACTTGTCACGATTGTTTTGTTTTCGCACCAATAACACACACACACACACACACACACACACACACACACACACACACACACACCCACACACACACACACCCACACAAAGAAAATGCAGTTGATTTGTTTTTCAAAGCCCACCCTGTGAGTCCGTCGGCAACCTTGAGTGAGAAAGAACCGCGGGAACTCGTCATCGATTTCCGCACGGAGGGAGGGAACAGTGTGTGTGTGTGCGTGTGTGTGTGTGCGTGTGTGTGGCTGTGTACGTGTGTCATTGTCACGTGAGTATGAATTCCCTCCCTCGTGTTCCCCACATAAAGCGACACATTTAAATCACACCCCGTAGTTTTCAAGGCGACGTGACCTTTTGCTGTGGTTTTATAACAAATGCATGGGCGATACACACGCATACATACACACACACACGCACACACACACACAAACACAAACAAACACACACACACACACACACAAAACAAACACATCCATACAACAACACACTCACACACACACACACACACACACACACACACAAACACACACTCACAAGCAAACACATACATACAACAACACACTCACACTCAGACACACACACACACACACAAGGAAACACATACATACAAAAACACACACACACACGCACGCACACACACACACAAACAACACATACATACAACAACACACACACACACACACAAACACATACATACAACACACACACACACCACAAAACACATACATACAACAACACACTCACACACACACACACACACAAGGAAACACATACATACAAAAACACACACACGCACGCACACACACACACAAACAACACATACATACAACAACACACACACACACACACAAACACATACATACAACACACACACACACACACAAACAACACATACATACAACAACACACACACACACACACAAACACATACATACAACACACACACACACACACAAACAACACATACATACAACAACACACACACACACACACAAACACATACATACAACACACACACACACCACAACATGTTAGCCTACCAGTATTTACGATTCGATCAATCGATTTTGTGTGTGTATGTGTGTGTGTGCGTGTGTGTGTCTATCCCATGTCAATACCATGTGCCTGATTCATTTAATAGTCTCTCATAAAAAGTTCCTATTCGCAGGGGGACAACTTTTAGAGTCACTAATACAATCAACAAAAATACGGAAAATAATAAATATTGAATTGTGCGAATGTGAGCTATGCTAGTTTATTCCTGGTGAAAACCTAGCAGCAGCCCAGGCCATTATGGTTGACCTATTGACATGTTCTGTTCCGTCTTATATTTAATCCAACTTAATGAGAAACTTAATGAGATCCTAGTTCTGCTTTACAATGATGATGTGTTGCCATGGTGACGACCAGAAGATGGACTCGCCTTGAGATCCTTATGAGGCACTTCCCTGCCCACTTGTGGCCGTGGAACAAAATTACAATATTTATCATTGTTATGTAGTGGCACGAATAAAACATTTAAGACGCAATTTTATAAATAACATTATTAAAATAAGTGTATTACATTCAACAGCATTTCAGTCTATAAAACTATATAAAATGTTAGTTTTTTTCAAAAGGGTGTTTTGCTGTGACCTATGACCTATTCCTATTCATATCATAATGCATTTCCTTGAACTAAACTACTTTAAACGAATCAAACGAAAATAGCCCGCATTTCAATGTCATTATTTTTATACACATATTTTCCCAGCAGCAAAGAAAAATAGAAAGCTGCCGAAAGCTGATTTACTTATCTAAGTATTATTGTCACTGCGGGTGTATATGTGTTCATGTCCCGGCCAAACCCCAACCCCAACCCTAACCCCAACCCCAACCCTAACCCCAACCCTAACCTCAACCCTAACCTCAACCCTAATCCCAACCCAACCCTAACAGCTTTTATTAAACTAGCTGCTCCTAATAAAATGGTCTTAAATAAAATAAAATAAAATTAACAACAACCTGGACATCCTAAGGGAACATTATTCAGACACACTCCGGCACCTCAGTCGGGGCCTTGGCCTGTTCAACCCGGAAGCGTGTGGTAGAGCCCTCAATGGGCCCATCAACGCTACAATAAAAAACATACCTCTTCCTCCATCGGCGCATTACACGTTATATTAAACAATCCAGATCCCCACCCACCCACCCCCACATTTAACATTACAGACAACACCACTTTTCCACCGCGTCCCCAGAGAGCGGCCTCTATACTTCTCCCAGACACCACTGGACCCAGACTCCCTCGAACCAGCCCACCCAACACTTCGCAAACATCCAAACACACTCACGCTACCACCTCGGATCACTCCTATCCCCTCCCTCCTTTCCCTGTCCTTCCCCTCCCCACGCCAACTCAGCTGACCGCCCTCCTCAACACATCTCCAGTACACCTACCTCCATACCACTTGGTGTACCTGGCCGTCCCCCTACAGCCAAACATTCGGCATTACCCACCACACACTCATCCTCCATCATGACACCGACGATATCCACCCCTCCTTTAGTTAATCAACACCCCCGCAGTAGTCACAGCCCAAATTCACTCTCATTCTTCCATTATTCCCATAGATGGATAGATAGATTTGGCAATGAATAATCTGCTGGCCCCATGACGTCATTAGAATTGGAAGGAAAGAAAGAATTAAAGAATTCAAAATGTACAAAATAACAAACAAACAAACAAAGAATTCTAGACGTCCCCCCTGTGCTCAGGTGATCGTGTTTATTTGCAGATATTACACTCCACCTGTGTTATTTATACAAGTATAGCCTATCGTAATAATGGGTGCCGCTAGTCGTGGGCTATGTAGATGGTCTGGTATCGCTTCATCAAGGCGATGTCCTTCTCCAGCTGCAGCAGGGCCTGCTCCAAGCACTCTTTGCGTTGCCTCTTGGTGATGGTGTCCGTGACCAGCGACAGGCCCAGGTACTGCCGGTTCACACCCTCCCAGTTCTGGTTCAGGCCCTGTGGTGTGCAGCGGGGGGGAGACCCGGCCTCAATGCACTGCAATCTGTCTGGATACACACTATTGATATGAACTATAAACGTGTTTGTATTCATTGTAAGGTCTTTTCTGGCTCTGTGAGGGGATGGGGGGGATGGGAGGGGATTGCTTTTTATTGTGTGAAGCACTTTGTGTTACATTTTGTTGAATGAAAAATTGCTACACAAATAAAGTCTGATTGATTGATTGATTGATATGTACAGATGTTGATGACAAACTACGTCCATTATTACAACTAGCTCTATTGACTGACATTGAAATGAGTTAGGTCTGCCTTTTGGCTGACGTGACCCAGAGGGAGACTCAGGGTTCCCCCAGCCCATACCTCCAAGATGGCGGCGTGCTCCTCCCCAGACAGCTGCTTCATGGCTCCCTCCCGCATCCTGTCGCTGACGTAGCGGTTGTACTCCTCCTGGGCCCGCTGCTGCTCCTCCATCAGCTGCTGGAGGTACTCTGGGGTCTCCCCGTAATCCTGCAGGGGCCACATGACAGGAGCACATATAGCCATCGCATATACGAAAACTAACCCTAACCCTAACCCTAACTCAACAAAAAGATAGAAAGAAAGCCCCATTTTGAGTACTTATGAAAATATATTTGGAAATATGTGTACTTCATCGTTGTTAGACTTGGTGGCCGCTGACCCTAACTACACCTGAGCGTAACCCTATCTGCACCTGAGCCTAACCCTAACCACACTTAACCCTAACCCCTAACCCTATCTACACCTGAGCCTAACCCTAACCCTATAAATCCAGGCCCCACTCCTCCACCGCCTACCTTCTTCTTGATGTACTTGGGCACCAGACCCGAGTCCTCCAGCAGCTGCCTGTGGCCCCGGTTGGTATCGGTGTAGGTGGGCTGGGGCTTCCTGGGCTCGGTGATGGTGGCCTCCAAGACGTTGGTCTTCACAAAGTCCTTCTTGCTGTGGAGACCCATCACAGGGCGGTCCGACTTGGAGGGGACGTCTGGCTTCCTTTGGGTGCAGCTGTGCTCACCGGCTCTGGTAAAGACTTTCTCTGAAAGAGTAAAATATATACAGCATATGCATCCTGTATGTTTTCACAAGATGGTAAATGTTTCCACAATTGGCCCACTCACTTTCAGTTAGTTTGTGATCTCGGGATTGTTTTTGTAAGAATTTCTCTGGAGACGGTATTTCAACGTTGGCTGGTCCCATGGTCTTCATTGCAGATTTACCGGACTTATTTTCCTGCACAACAGTCGTCCTGAACTTGGAAGTATATCTGGAAATTGAACCGGTTGCGATGAAATATTGTTACTATTCCAACTATGGAAGTCAGAAAACTGCCATTGTTGAAGGTCTTCTGACTTCTAATTACTATTAAGTTAATGAGCATTAATTCTCAATTTAAAAACACACACACACACACACACACAGACACCCACACACACAGCACACGTTTATATTAGTGTTACAGGGGCCCTGGCCTAGAGCCGCCTGGCAGGGGGCCCCACATGATGAGAGCTCACCTCGGTGGTTTCTCGGTGGTGACCTCCTCCCTGGGGATGTGGTGGTAGAAGCTTTCAGGTGGACGCTCCATGGTGGCCGCAGCGCAGTCGGGGAGGTAATTTGCGCGCAGTAAACGTTTGGAAATGAAACCCAATTTGACGCACATGAGAGGTGCGCTGCGCTGCAGGGGGGCGGGGGGAGTGGGGGGAGTGGGGCGGAGCTTGGTCTGTTTGCAAAACATGAGTCCTAGGATACGGTTGCTATGCGACGAAGCACAGCGCGCTGGCTGGCTGGCTGCGTGCTGCCGTGGTCAGGGCCGGCTCTAGACATTCTGGTGCCCGAGGTTGAGATCAGGATTTGGTGCCCCCCTTCCCAAAAAAAATATATATATATGATCAGACACCACAATGTTTCCAAGACAAAAATATATGCTCTTTTTTTGTACAGATAACAACAACAATAAATAATGACATTATAAATTATAATAAATGAATACATTTTATTACATGAATAAAAGCTGTGCCTACTTAATAGCCATGCTTTGTGGTATTTTTTTGTTCATTTTGTGTGAACAGTACAGCACGCATACTTTAGCGATTCTACTTTATGACGCACAAACAGCGTGTGGTGGACGCACAAGGCAGGCTGTCAATCAACACACAAGATTGAGAACGTTGAAACCAACGATGGACGTTGAACTGACAGACAGAAAACTTGTATGCACGTTGTTGTCCACAATGAATCAGACTAGCTAGTCACCATCTGCTCTGTCTGCCATCTTGACCAAACTTTAACAATAAATCACTTTCAACACCACTACTGCCTGCGTCCTTGGAGGAGCCCCGAACAAAGCCACATGATGTGGCATTGTGGCAAGGAGATTTGCTATACATACAGGTGTGGTCTGCCGTCAGGTGTGACCCTCTGCTGCGCTCCCTAGAGAGAGAGGCGGTCCGGCCCCCGGTGTCCGCAGACCTGGGCGCGGGTGGTCCGGAGGAGACGGGGGTCTCCAGGCGCCGCTCCCCAGAGAGAGAGGGGTCCTCCCTCTGTGTGGTCCAGGTGGGTCTGAGGCGGGACTGAGGCTGGGTCGAGCTGGGCTAGGCCGTCTGAGGCTGGGTCGAGGCTGGGCCCGAGGCTGGGTCTGAGGCGGTGGAGTGGCGGTCTAGGCGCGCAGGCTGGGTCTGAGGCTCTGCGGTCGAGGCTGGTCTGCAGGCTGGTCTGAGGCTGGTTCTGAGGTGGCTCGGGTGAGGGGTCAACGCTACAGCAATCTGACAAGACAAACCAAACGAGCTGTTGTAATGTTACCACACACATACACACATAAACACACACACGCAAACACAAACATAAACACACACACACTCATACACACACAAAGACTACGATCATTTTAACAATGAGACACCTCAAGGTATACAGAACCACTAGATGGTTCCGTTAAAAAGAGGGTGTTTGTGGGGACCGGGGGGCTCCTCTGGC
>PIJE02000368.1:236737-346737 GCA_002895965.2 Coryphaenoides rupestris
AAGCAAAACAAACTAAACTAACCCTCAACTAAACTACCACACAATCAAGAAATGAAGAGGTAAATAAACATCATTCATTGTGCAAAGTGAGGGCCAGGAGACCGACCCAGGGTGGCCGAGGGGTGCCCAGTGGGGGTGCTCCTCGTGGGGGGCTGGGGCCTGTGACCGGCTGGTACCCTCCTCCTCCTCCTCCTCCTCCTCCTCCTCCTCCTCCACCTCCTCCACCACCAACAGAAGGGATATCTGTGAGCCGGGGGGGGGGTGATAAAACACTGGTGTTGACACTCAGAACCACCGAACCCAAATCCCAGTAGAATACAGAGCAGGGCTTTACATTAGCAATGAGGAGGAAATTACAGATTACGATACTGTTTACTATACAAGTAATATAGTCCCCTGTGTGTGTGTGTGTGTGTGTGTGTGTGTGTGATTGTGTGTGTGTGTGTGTGTGTGTGTTGTATATACATAACACACATGCATATACATGTATGTTAACAGACAGGACTAAAGGAAACGTACACACAGAAGAAGGCATCTGCGAAAGCAACAAACAGTGTACGCTAAGTTGTATCCGCTAAGCCCCCCCCCCCATGGTCAAATGAGTTGATGAATGGCTTCGGCGAGTCCCCTCCGGCCACGCCACCCATGATGTAGCGGCTCGCTAACACATGCTAATAGGTCCCAGCTGAGCGGCGCGGCTGGTTGTTTACAGCTCGGTGGAGGGGGTAAGAATCCGTACACAGTAAAGCCACGAGACGCAACTAGACTAGGCACTGCCCTGTAGACACGCTGTTAGTGGCGCAGCAAACACACACAACCTTACGCCAAAACCAGTAGCATAGGAAAATGGGGGCCGAGGCGACGGAACGAGCCTACAGAATGACCCGCGCCTTCCCTCCGAGAAACCCTAGCACTGAAATGTAACGCGTTTGACGTGTCCACAGTATATAGCCACGGACAGTAGGTGGGAAGGTGGGGGTCCAGTGGGTTCCTGGCGCCATAGTAGAGGTAGGCCTCGTCGTGCGGAGTCCTGTACGTGTCCGTCAGAGAGGCCATCGGCGTCGGGGACGGAGGACCGGTCGTTCTGAAACAGAGGATCGGACCAAACCTGGCTGGGTTCACCTCCATATGCACGGCAGTTGTAGCGGTTGAACAGTGTGACTGTAGTGAGTGAGTTAGCAGATGCTTTTGTTAAAAGCACCGTTACGGTGAATGGTGATTGAATGGTGAGTACTGGGGCATCTTGTTAAAGATCTTCTGCAGACACACACAAATTCAGTAGCTTTTGGCAGGGATTTCAAACACCATAACCTCGTACACTGTAGTACTGCTGTAGTTAGCCCGATAGTATCTCCTATAGTGGTGGTTCATGAACAAACATTAAAACATTCGGTCATTCATGGGCTTCTTTCTACAGATTAAGGTTTGCCATATATTCCACTGCAACCCACTCAAAATGCCCTCCAGTTGAGGATCCATTCCGATAGTATCTGTAGTTACGTGAGAGCGTGGAGGAAGTCGGAAGCGTACCTCGCGGCGCCCATCTCTCCCATCAGTGTGTTGGACAGGCTCCTGTGGAACGCCTCGTCGGAGGGGGGCGGCCGCTGCCCCCGCTCCCCCATCCTGGCCGCCGATCCTGGGAAGGAGAAGGCCACCCGGGACTTCCCTGGAGGGGGCCTCTCCTCCGCACCAGGGGTCTTCCTGCTCTGGTCCCACTGTGGACGAGCTCGTCCCAAGGGGTCATACTCGAGGCCGGCCGCCCCAAATTGGGCAATGCGGTCGGGCTGGGAGGAGTTACGAAGGAAAAGTGAGAAATCTGATTCGACGAGACAACAACAATGAAGAAGGAAGATGAGGAGAGAAGGCTTGACTTCACCTGCTTCTCAGGGTCTACTGCCCCGGTGGCGGCCACCCTCAACTCCAGCACCTTCTCCCTGGAGGACCAGAAGCAGAGTGCTAAACTCAGCGTGGCAGATCTCTACAATCTCTCCAATGTGCTGTCGCCTACTTAAAGGAGACATATTATACCACCAGGTGTGAGCGTGATTAGACATTCAAAGCGGTTTCAAAAACCGGTGCAATTTCCGGTGTAATCTAGATTTATAAAAGTCAGAATTGGGACAGCCTTATCAGGAAGATATATGATGGACAATGGGAAGTATCATTAGTCCAATACTCTTCACTATCAAGGCCTTGATCTTGCTTTTTCTTAAATTCACAAGATTCTAAGGACCGGTGGGGACTCCTGCTCCACCCGGGCTTGTACAGTGGAGAGGACGTCAGCGCGCTGAATCCAACACCACCACCACCACCACCATCACCATCATCACCTCCCCCTCCACCACCACCAGCATCACAACCACCTCCACCACAACCAGCATCACAACCACCTCCACCACCTCCACCACCACCACCAACACCACCACCACCTCCACCATCACTCACTTCCTCTTGTTCCTCTGCTGCTCCGCCATCTGCTCCTGCAGCTCCAGCCGGTATTGCTCCTTCTTCACCTGGGAGGCCTCCCTGCTTTCCTCCACCCCTGCATCCAAACACACCACCTGAACACTACGGCTGCACGGGAGAAGAATCCCCCATTCACGTATGAATCGTGATTCTTCTCTTTGAGGATTCTGAATGGATTTCCAAAAATCGTTCTTTTCCCTTCCGCCCCATTTGCATTTGGTTTGCCTTTGTGTGTTTGCATTATTACATTATTGCTCAGTTTATATACACAAAAAGATTATAATCTTAGGATCTTTCAGGACCTAGACACAGTAGATCCTGAAATTAGCACCCCTATGTACTCAATTGAGAATCGATTTTGAATTGGGAATCGTTTTGAATCGAGCATAGATTTTGATTCGAATCGTGACCCCAAAAATAGAACTCAAATCGAATCACAACCCTACACCACACACTCATACGTCAATTCACCCGGAAATCCCAGCTATGCCAAGAAGCCCCCTGCTGCTCAATGTGTCCATTCCTTCTACAGACGACACACATCCCAATGTGTCGGTTCCTTCTACAGACGACACAAATCTCAATATGCAACTGACTCCTCCTCATCTCTGGTTCTTACCAATCAGCAGTCCAGTAGCAACCTCGACTTGGGGCCAGTTGGTGGCGGACCTTGTGCGCTCTGCGGACCTCATGGCGACGCTGTCTGTACCCGGTCGACTATCAAGAGAACACACACACACACACACACACACACACACACAGAAACAGACGATCAGAGCATCTCAGCCATGCCAGCCCCAAGCATCCAGCAGCCACACCCACACCCCCGGACCCGGCGGCAGCCAATCACTGCCCTCGGCACAGAGAGCTAGCAGTTCATCGATCACGTGACAATTCCTTTTTTTTTATGCCACGCCCCTTCACCCACCTCACCCCCACCCCCTCGCCGGCCCACTCATCCACCCACCCACAAACCCACACACACACCCACACACACACAGAGCAGTGTAGTAAAACAAAGGCGGTTGGATTAAATACAGCAGATCCTTACTCAGCCAGAGCTGAGTAAGGATCTGCACTGTCTGGCGCTGGGCCAACCTCTGGCTCCTCCCCAGATCATATAGCAGAGCACACATTTTTGTACTCAGATTATGGCCGATCAATTTTTGCCAGCGATGAACTGATATTATCCCAGACAAAAAAGTGCCTAAAAGTTGCTGAGGGGTCACTATATACTGGCTTCAAGGGGCTCTTGCTGTAGTTTCCCGGCCTGGACCCCGATCGATGAAGGTACGATCAATAGAGGAAGATTTATATGACTTCTGAGTCTATGCATTGAAACGGCCTCTCTAATGCAGTTAGTCAGTGTGTGTGTGTGTGTGTGTGTGTGTTTGTGTGTGTGCCTCTGCCTGTGTGTGTGTGTGTGTGCTTGCATGTGTGTGTGTGTCTACTTCTGCATGTGTGTGTGTGCGCGCGTGTGTGTGTGCTTTCATGTGTGTGTGTCTACTTCTGCGTGTGTGTGTGTGTGTGTGTGTGTGTGTGTGTGTGTGTGTGTGTGTGTGTAAACGTGTGCACGCATGTGTGTGTGTGTGTGTGTGTGTGTGATCACACTGAATGAGATCAGTGTGTCGGAGTAATGGCGGATCAGTACTTAATATTGGAGTCTGCCGACTGCGACTTCAGGATTCTGGTGTCATGGTGGTCGGTGGTGGACGCTTCCTTCTTGTTCTGAACACGCCTGCGGGAGACAATAACAGACACACGTAGTGAGCCTACAGGATCAAACACATTCACTATGGATCAAATGTGAGGCAAAAAGGGGAATTAGATTCCAAGCTAAACAGTGAACCACCGGACCTGTCTCTGGCTCTGTTCTCCTGGCTCCTCCGCTGCCTCCTCCGGCCCCCCCGGCTGTCCTTCTCCTGGTCCATCTCCTCCTCTTCCTCGGTGAACATCAGCTCCTCCTCCTCCTCCTCCTCCTCCTCCTGCTCGGAGCTGTACCCCGCACGGCTCCGTCTCCCCCTCCCCCTCCTCACCCCCCCTGTCTCCTGGGCCTCCTGGCGGTGGGTCTCCTGCTCTCGTAGCTGCGCCCTCCCCCCGGCTGCACCGCCTCCGACCACCGCCGCCGCCGCCTCAAGTACGTCTCGTACGCACCGTCATCGGTCAGGGAGGCCGCATCCCTCCGGGCTGGCGACGGAGGTTGGTCGTCATAGAAACCGTCGTCCACCTGCTGGTGGTCCGCCACCAGGACGGGGGAGGCGGCCGGCGACCTCAATAAGGCGCCCGAGTTGCCCCCCGCTGGTGAAGACTAGCGATGCATGGAATGGATGAAGGGAGAATTAATCTTTTCTGCAGCTTCACTTGAAACTCCTATGTTAATTTTGCACTACAGTTCTTAATACAATGAGAAAACACTCAGTCGGTCGACTTTTCAGTTATATATTTGGGCAAATTCACATAGGAGTATACAAAAATAGGCTTTATCACGTGGTTATTTTATTTATACTATTTATTTATTTATTGAATTACCAGAAAACATGCTATATCGTTATATATACATGGTTATCGAGATATTAAATTATCTATATCAGGTTAAAAGATTATAACCATAATGCCCAGCCCTACTCCACACACACACACACACACATGCATATGGCTGTTTTGATGGTAGGAATAGTGTGGTTTCTGAACCTTGAAGGTGATGGTGGGACGTCTCTCTGAGACTGCCGGTTTGAGTCCTGCTCCTTGCTTCCTGAGGAAGAGGTTGTACTCCTTCTTCCTCTCGTCTCTGAGCTTGTCCTGGTGAAAGACGGCCATGTTTCAATCCCCCCTGGGTGCTCATAGGCACAGCTGAGGTGCATGATGAACAACCATAGTCCCCAATAATAATGCATTAATAATTGCATCTTTCTTCCCATTGTTTGATTTAAAATATTTGTAGTATTGGTTCAACTTCAAGCTGATTTGTTACTAAGAATATTGCCACTGCACAGCCGAATGACGTCAGATGTTCCCACAAGAACAAGAACACAACAGTCAGCTCAGCGCACAGCTCGTGGTTGCTATGATACACAGAGCTAAGTACATCCCCCTCTGGTCCATGTGTGTACATACACATGCACAATCACAGACATGCCCAGGTGTGTGCATGTTACTCGTACTTTAAGCGATTTCCTCTCATCAAAGAGCAGGAACAGTGTCTCAGGTTGTGTTGAGGGATGAAAAGATTTTAGGTCCGTTTTCTAAAAAGTACAAAGGCGACACATTTGGTGTCTTTAACAACTAAGCAGGCAACAAGGGGATTGGTAAAGTCGACAATAAATGATGCAAATAAACCAATTCATCCTTGGTCACTTGGTCACTCAAGTCACTTTAACTCAGGTCACTTTAACTCAGGTCACTTAGTCACTCAAGTCACTTAAACTCAGGTCACTTAAACTCAGGTCACGTAGTCACTCAAGTCACTTTAACTCAAGTCACTTTAACTCAGGTCACTTTAACTCAGGTCACTTTAAGTCAGGTCACTTTAACTCAGGTCACGTTAACTCAGGTCACTTTAACTCAAGTCACGTTAACTCAATTCACTTTAACTCAATTCACTTTAACTCAAGTCACTTTAACTCAAGTCACGTTAACTCAAATCACTTTAAGTGGTCACTCACGTAGAAACCTCTTGCTTAGAGTCGTTGCATGCTCACCCACCTTGGAAACATGACTCTTGCAGTCTAACTGAAGCTCTTGCAGCAGTTTCTGCTTTTTCTTGGCATATTCATCTCCCAGTGTCAAAGTCATGCCAAATGTCATCAACTGTTTAAAAGTACACAGCATGGCATGATGGTTTTAGCCTTTTTCACCTACATTGTCGTGTATGTAAGAATAATGGATCAATTCAGGGACTACATGTAGGATTTTACATACAGCACAAATCACTTTAAATTGCCAGTTTGTGAGCAGGTTGTGGTTGAAGTTAAAACATGAGAGCTTCCCCGACTCTCTCTGCTAGTAGAACAGCTTTTGGGCTGATTTCTCTTATAGTTGAGGAAAAAGGAAGGAACAAAGTGACATGTAAGCCTGGATAAGCGTGGATAATAAAAAAAATACACATATATTTCATAGCATTTTAAAATGTGTACAAGGTTTAATTATGATTATAACAAACATTAGTTTCCGATTGTTATCGTCTCAAGCCACGGAGCTCAGAATGCACTGATTCTTACATATTACCTATAAGAATGATCACAAATACCTGCGGGTCAGGACGAGAAGGTCTTTGTTGAGATGATGTTACATCATACATGATACATGATGTTACAACAACACAGTTGTTGCCTCTGTAGTCCACTTCTGTCTACAACGCATCCACATGTCACACGTGGGCTTATTTATACACATGAACCACAATACACGAGAAGAAGTATAGTTTGTGAACACATTGTGTGAGTGTGTCGTCCTGGTAACCGCGCAGCATCTTTCTGTTGCTAGGGGCAACCGCTGGGCTACCCCGGAAGAGAAGCTGACAAACAGCCCAAAACAAGCTTCTTTCTACACGTACAAACGCTTAACCACTCTTGTGATACAGTATTATGTGTAATGTTTAATATGTATAATATACATGTTTATATATTTTTCCCACAGTTTCTAGACTTGTTTTAGGCCTATATATATATATAGTGTCTTCTAATGGTGCGTTCCAGTTGTACTCAGAAGTCGGAATTTGCGTAAACGCACAACACGCACGCTCGTCCATACTGGTGGTGACGTAACCACGTGGATTGTCTTTATTTGTCTTCGTTTTTACACGTTTAAGAAGTTACTAGTGTTGTTGATGTATCAGAATTATTATATATAGCTGGATTTAGTTGTTCTAGCACACTACCGTGGCGAAAATGTATGTATTCTACATCTGTCCACTAGGTGTCAGTGTGGCGCCATTGACCGCAAGTGCTTTCCTCGGGACTAAACCATCTTTTTACACGAGGGGGGGGGGAGGGGGTTATATCGGGTGATTTTATACGTGCACAAAAATCTGAATGAATAATTCCCTTGCGTTCTATTTTCTTGTGGCAACTGAGCCCTGATGAACGTTTTTAAGACATTCACTGATACAACAAATAGAGCATTTGAAAAGGTGACGCTTTACAAACGTGAACCCTTCAGCCTGTCGTGCTTGGTACGGTCCCACTGTCATGGCCGCGTTGAACCGAGTGGCTAGCGGTTGGGCTCTGTGACATAGCGCTCGTTTTAACCTCATTTTAAACCTAAATTCACACAAACACGAATAGTTTATATCCCCTCGAGGTTGTTGCATCGGTGCGTGTTCGTTTACAAACATGGCCGGCGGCGGGATAGCCCAGAAAACGTGGGAACTGACCAACAGTATGCAGGAAGTGCAGAGTGTGGACGAGATCTACAAGTACGACAAAAAACAACAACAAGAGATCCTCGCTGCCAAGCCCTGGACTAAAGAGTAAGACACCGTGTTACTGATCACTGTGTCCAATTATATACATATATCATTATTAATATCATGTTACCCCTCAATATTACCTTGCGCATCTCCTCTCATCATCATGTGCTATATTATTATTAATATCATGTTACCTCTCTATTACCTTGCATGATTACATCTCCTCTCATCATCATGTGCAATATTATTATTAACATCATGTTACCTCTCTATTACCTTGCATGATTACATCTCCGCTCATCATCATGTGCAATATTCTTAATGTCATGTGCAATACTTCTTCTCAATATTATCCTTGCTATATTACCATGCTACATTACCTTTCATCATCATGTGCAATATTCTTAATATTCTTTATATCATGTGCAATACTACATTGTTATTATTATTACCCTTTTATTACACTGAATATCTGCTCTTACCTATATTTGTATACTTATCCTAGGACTTAGACTTACTGTCAATGTGTACATCTGTTATTTTATTTGTGTTATTCTACTGTTTATTAATAAAGTTCTATCTATCTTATCTTATCATGGGGAACATTCACAGTGTCAGTTGTTTTGTTCACTGGTTTGCCCATACAAGCATGTTTTCAAGACAGTACAATGTTAAAGTAACTACCACTACCCTACACGATCACTGGACGTAACTTACTCCTCCATGTCAAATTTACCTTTTTGTTTTCCATCCACAGTCATCACTACTTCAAGTACTGCAAGATCTCGGCTTTGGCCTTGTTGAAGATGGTCATGCACGCCAGGTCTGGGGGAAACCTGGAGGTGATGGGACTCATGCTGGGGAAGGTGGACGGGGAGACCATGATCATCATGGACAGCTTTGCTCTGCCCGTGGAGGGCACAGAGACCCGGGTCAATGCCCAGGCTGCAGCCTATGAATACATGGCTGCCTACATTGAGAACGCCAAACAGGTATTGTATTACTACACTTTTAGTGATTTAGCAGTCGAAAGTGAATGTGTATATACAGGTACTTTATGATCAAGTAGTTGTTTGTGGTGGTGTGGTGGCATTTGATGTCATCTTGCTCATGGATGCCTAAAGGTAGACTTTGGACATTGGTGTTAAAATCTAAAACCACCCTTATTGTATTGTATTCAGATGTTGTAGGTGTCTGCATACAAGCAGGGATACAAAAAATACAAATCTACAAATAAAAAGATTGAATATATATATCGGAGTGTGTGCGTGTGGTTAGTAAATTGTAGTCGTAAATTGTATTATATCATATGTGCATTACATAATATATTATCAATACCACTCTTTTCCATGATCCGCCGTGGTTCGCCAGGTGGGTCGGCTGGAGAACGCCATCGGCTGGTACCACAGCCACCCGGGCTACGGCTGCTGGCTCTCAGGCATCGACGTCAGCACGCAGATGCTGAACCAGCAGTTCCAGGAGCCCTTTGTAGCTGTTGTGGTAAGGATGAGTGGTGATGGTGCGGTGGGTGGTTGGAGGGGAGGGAAACTCCTGTGCTTTGCCTTTCAGGCCACAACAAGTCGCTTTCTGTGATGTGGCCTCGTTAATAATCTGTTACATTACACTCGATTAAAGTTTCCAAGGGAGTTCATTTCCACCGTCGTAGCTTCTTGGGTCCAAGCGCGCTTCGGTTCAGTGAAACGTGTGGGTAATCAGGTTCTCGTCCCCCCTATCCATCAGAGATGGGTGATGTATGGCATTAGGGCTCCCAGGAACACAATCGCATGTTTTGCTTCTGTAACTGTATATGCTGTTTACATTTCATTTGGTTTAGCGGGGGCCCCCGAATGCCACGGGCGTGCAATAATTAAGTGTGTATTTTAAGCACACTGGCAGGCACAGTAGAAGAGGAGAAAGGGTGGGAGTCGGGGGGGGGGGGGGGGGTTTATTGCACCTTAAGGGTTCGGGTGGTCTCTGGAGGACGGTGTGAGCCCTGACTGCCTTCCCCCTGCCCTGTGTATGTCTCTGTCTCCACAGATCGACCCCACCCGCACTATATCCGCAGGGAAGGTCAACCTGGGAGCCTTCCGAACCTACCCAAAGGTAAGGGATGTAGCCGTATCATTTAAATGGTTGTCGGGTTTTTTTCTGCCCCTGTGTTAATAGGTTCAGTAAAGTATTCATATTTTAATTTAAGGTAATTAATTAAGGTAATTAAAAAGAAAATGTATTAGGTAATTGAATAATTTATATTCAATGAGCTTACTGTACTGTAATTTGGAAATACTACAATTTCGTCACTAATTAACTGGTTTGTAACTGATAATTCTGTGTTGCAATAATCTATCTATCTAATCTATTTTTGAATACAATTTTAATTACAAATATTGGCTGTGAATTTTAAATTACAATCTTTGATTTCCAGGGTTATAAGCCACCAGACGAGGGGCCTTCAGAATACCAAACAATTCCCTTGAACAAGATAGAAGACTTTGGTGTTCACTGTAAACAGTAAGTGTTTGACGACCTTGTGCAGTATACTTGAATACACGATATTCAAGGTCATGATTGATGCCACTATTCAGTGTTCAGAATCATTTCAATGCATTGTTGTATGTGTCTGTATTTTCCTGTCTATGTCCTTCACTAGGTATTATGCCCTGGAGGTGATGTATTTCAAGTCGTCCCTGGACAGAAAGCTCCTGGAGCTCCTGTGGAACAAGTACTGGGTCAACACCTTGAGCTCTTCCAGTCTTCTCACGGTACGTAAAAAAACTAAACAAAATTAAGCTTAGATTTTGCCACAATAGTCATCATGCTGTGTATTTGATGAAGACTACGGTGGCTTGGTGGAACCCGACTAGTCTGTGTAGCGGTGGTGAGCGGCCCCTCATAGCGGTCCTGGCAGCGAGTATTCAAAGCGAGACCCCACCCCGAGTGATCCAGACGCCCCAGTTCTCCACGGATCACCTCCTGGTCGTCCCCCCGCCGCACACCAGAACCAATACTTTCTAAAACGCCTGAAAGCCCGACCATGTGAATTCCCATTGTGCCTGGTGGCAGCTCTGTCCGCGACGCCTCAGCAAACAGTGTAAGCAAGCACGGTGCCGTGTCCAAACACGGTCGACTCCCGGTATTCTGTCTGAAGATGGATTGACTGGATGTCAGCTCGCTTCCATTGGCCGGGAGCTTTGTCAGTCGCTACACTGTCACCGCCAGTCAGGAGGGCGGGCATTGTGTCCTAATTACCCCCCCTCCCCCCACCCCCGCCCGGCCTCACCTTAAGCAAACTCCTTATTTCACCACGACGTTTGCAAACCGCCATAATGACTTATAATTGTTGCCAATCTGTAGAATTCATGTTCATTCATTCGTGAACAACAACTAAAGATGAAGAAAAATCGCTGTTCACAGCCTTTTGTTTGTGTGTGTGTTTGTGTGTGTGTGTGTGTGTGTGTGTGTGTGTGTGTGTGTGTGTGTGTGTGTGTGTGTGTGTGTGTGTGTGTGGGTGGGTGTGTGGGTGTTCTTTGCTCTACGTGCAAGTGTGTGTGTTTTCATTGGTGTATAACGTCTACCCTAAGGATTGCTTATTGTGTTTTTGCTGCTGCATTTGTCAAACTGTGTGTGTGTGTGTGTGTGTGTGTGTGTGTGTGTGTGTGTGTGTGTGTGTGTGTGTGTGTGTGTGTGTGTGTGTGTGTGTTGTGTGTGTGTGTGTGTGTGTGTGTGTGTGTGTGTGTGTGTGTTGTGTGTGTGTGTGGATCGCAGAAACTCTGACTACACCACGGGCCAGGTGTTTGAACCTGTCTGAAGAAGCTGGAGCAGTCTGAGGCTCAAGCTGGGCCGGGGCAGCTTCATGCTGGGCCTGGACACACATGACCGCAAGTCCGAGGACAAGCTGGCCAAGGCCACGCGAGACAGGTACCTAGCGCCTAGCGGAGGGTAGCGCAGCGCTCATGTTTTTAGGTTTTTGCTTCAGTGCTCAGTTTGCTGGGGCTCAAGTCACCAACGCTAAGAATGTATGTCATGTTACCATGGTGTAGATACGGCTTTAATGTGCCAGGAAAACATTGACATTTATGGCAGACGAGAAAGAGCGATATGACAATATATCGCTGATGGTACAGTAAGTTTTGAATAGAACAAGTTTCAAGCGCTCCTGATTCCGAGGTTAATAGAACAAGCACTCATAATTGCTCATAATTGGAAAAGGCTTTAATTGTAAACTGTTTAAACAAGTGAACAGAAATACAGATTTTTAAACGTAGATTTTTTTAAATGCATTAATGCTTTAATTGTAAATCTTTTCACTTTTTATATTGTCTTTATATTCAAATATAATATTAGGATGCATAATACAATCATACATTCTGATGTATTCTTGCCATCATGCATTATTACTTTACTTCATTGCAAAAATAAAATCCATAAATTTCTCATTTTTAAATCGCATACTCAAATGTTTTTAATCCCTACAAAAAAATATGTATTTAAAATTTGAATAGCATCTCCAACCTGATCTTGTTGAAGTTAATAGTTTTTCCTCCTTTTTGCAAAGTGAAGCGCCCTTATAGTACTCTTCATTTCGACAAAGTCTGTTCAGTCCATTGTTAAAATAACACTTATTTTTGGGGTTTTTCAGCTGCAAGACGACCATAGAGGCAATCCACGGACTGATGTGCCAAGTGATCAAGGATAAGCTGTTCAATCAGATCAACACGTCCTCGACCTAACCCCCCCCCCACTCCCTAACCCCCCCCCAATCTCCCTAACCCCCCCCAATCTCCCTAACCCCCCCCTTCCCCCTAACCCCCATCCCCCTATCCCCCTAACCCCCCCCATCCCCCTAAGCCCCCCGCCCCCTGGCCTCCTCGCTATGTTTACTCCGCTCAACATGTTATAAGTTATCCGTTATTCACGTTCGGGACCGTCGCCTCCATTTGCTCCTCTCCTATATCCTTTTTAGCGAGATTGTTGTGTGAGGGAAGGAGTGGGTCAGGGTCAAAGTGCATCAAATAAAATGAACAACAACAAGTCTGCTTTGGAGTTCTTCTTCATACAAATATTTAATTGATATCAAACGTCTGGTTGTGAGATCTTTTCTGATGTATCGCAGCCTTTATTAACGTATAGGCGTATTACTGTACTGTGTGTGCTGCTCCCTCCGTCTCCGCCTCGACAGTAGTCGGCCTATAGACCCGTCAGTCAGCCAGCCTCGTCATAGCATTACATAATGGAACAGCAAGCGACGCGAGCCTCTGCATCGCCTCAAAGATACACACGCCGCCGAGCACAGTGAAGTCCATTCAGCCTGCGGTGTGTCTGCTCTCCATCCCAGCAGTCACCCGCAGAGTCTGTCTACTTTTAAAACGCGTGTCTTGCTCCATGTGTCCTTGTATTATGTGGGGGTTTTTTTCTCTCCTGGTGGTATTGTAATGGCTATACATGTATATTTTTGATGTCATGCAGAGGACTATGGCCGAGCAGGAGCAGTCCACGGGGATAGGAAGGTGTCTGTGTTCCGTCATGATCATGGACCCTGGCACACTCCTAAAATGATTTTCTTTTACCATTATTCAACCGTGTGAATAACAAAGCACACACACACAGGGTGTTGAACGCCACAATTTGGAAAGGTACAACCTAAACGATTATTCTAATGTCATTTAGCAGACCCTCTGAATGAACTGTGAGGCCCACAGGCAGATAGTGAGGCAAATATTTATATATTATATATTTCATGGATTACAGCATGTCTGAATATATTGATAAGGCTATGTGATTGCTTAAGTAGGCCTACAATATGAAGTAACATTGGCCAAAATAGTTTAAGACATTGCCCATGTGATAGGCCTGTACATATAATAAATATTAAGTATATTCATGAGTCAGATCATTATTAGCTGTGTATAATTGTGCACACTTATAGTTAAATATTGAGTTGAATATTCAAGTTCGTTTGGGCTCATATTTCTTCACGTCTGTCAAAAAGAAAAAAATACATATACTTTTTTTATATGTACTATTTTTTTTATATTATTATTTTATTATATATATTATTTTATTTCGTTATTTTCTCCCCGCCAGTGTTAATAATCCAACTTGTACATTAAATATAATCAATTATATAAATAAAATCTAATACATTAAAGTTGAAGATCCGCGCGCCGAGGTCACCTGACCAGTTTCCATAGAAACCATCGTAAACAAAGCGGTCACAGTGCTGCTGCGTGTTGTCTTCCTGATTCCTTAACCCCGATTCCTGACCTCCATCTATTAAGGTAAGCTTGTTTGAAAACCACATTTGAAAATACAAATGCCCTATATTTGACAGATGAATTGAGGCGGTCAGCAGCAGCATCGACTCTATTGATCACAAACAGGCTCTGTGGTTGTCAGCCACCTCGGTCTCATGATGACCTCAGATCAAGTGTAGAAAAGACCTGCTGCTGCTGTCCATTTCTCCCTCACTTTCCTTCCCTCCCTGTGATTAGCTATGGGGGGTTAGGGGGGGGGGGAGAATGTAATGGACATTGGACACTTTGATGTCTCAATGCCAGGTCAAGCTAATGAACACGTCCCACGGGAGTTGGCCTGGTGCTCTACTTAAGTCTGTACAGGGGGAGAAGGCTGCCCTAATTACCACAAATTGAAGGGCCATACAACCTTTCACCCCTGAGTAGCCATAACAGCTTTTCATCAATTATTCCATAGCGCTAAGATGACAAAGATTAATCAATCTCAATGTGTCAGGGAGAACTAACCTTTTAAATACTGCTGTGTGCTGTGTGTGATCCCATAATCCCAATGCTTATTGGTGTGAATGCTGAGAAGCATTCACAGCATATGTTATTCTACATATTTATTATTTAAGTTGCTCTTGACTTGAACCGGTTTTATATGATGGAGGCTTTAAATATGTGTGTGTGTGTGTGGCCAATGTATTTGTTGGCTCACTCTTATCTGTTCTAACCCTCTCCACTCACGCAGTCCCTGTTCTTAATCCCAGGGGTGCTGCTGAGCGATTGGTTGGCTACTGCCTGCTAGCAAGACGTCACCCCCCCCCCCCCCCACAGGTGCGGCGAAGGCACCATGGTGCGACTCACCGTGGATCTGATCGCCAAATCCAGCGAGCGCGTCCGAAAGCGGAGAAACCAAGCGCTGCCAGAGCACCTCCGCAGACTCACGCACCTCAACTTCTCCAACAGGAACATTGTAGAGATCGTAAGTAAAGTAAATGGGAAATGGATTGTATTTGTGTGCAGCTTTTATCCAAAGCGCTTTACAGTTGCCTCACTCATTCACCCATTCATACACCGACAGCGGTGCCAACCATGCAAGGAAACAACCAACACGTCAGGAGCAGTTAGGGTTAGGTGGTGTCTTGCTCAGGTACACCTCAACACCTAGCTAGGTGGAGCCAGGGGATCGAACCAGCAACCTTCCTGTTGCCAGACAACCACTCTTACCTCCTGAGCTACTGCCGCCCCCATTAAGCAGTTGCCTGTGTGTTATTTTTGCTCAACATGCTGTGTTGTTTGTTGGTGGTGATGGTGGTGGTGGTGGTGGTGGTGGTGGTGTGTTTCCAGGAGGATCTGTCCGTGTGCAGGAACCTCACCGTGCTCTACCTGTACGACAACCGGATCACGCGCATGTGCGACCTGGGCTCCGCTCCCAAGCTAACCCACCTGTACCTGCAGAACAACTGCATCAGCCGCATGGAGAACCTCTCCAACCTGCCCCGCCTCTCCAAACTGTGAGTGTAGATAGAGATCATTCTGGGTGCTGAGGTGTGTGCGTGTGCGTGTGTGTGTGTGTGTTGTACCTGTGTTGTACCTGTGTTGTACCTGTACACGTGTTTAGCTGTCAGTCAAGTCAAGTCAATTTTATTTGTATAGCCCTTAATCACAATACAGTGCGAGGGCAAGAAACGACTCCCTTAATTAACAAGGAAGAAATCTGGAGAAGGAACGCAGAGTGGGTGATCCCTCCTTCCAGGGGCGGTTCAGAGAGCAATGGGTGTCATACGGGCATGAAAAGAGTACAAATGTGTGTGTGTGTGTGTGTGTGTGTGTGTGTGTATGTGTCAGGTACCTGGGTAGCAACAGCATCGTGGTGGTGGAGGGTCTGGAGCGTCTGACGGAGCTGAGAGAGCTCCACGTGGAGAAGCAGAGGCTGCCCCCCGGGGAGAAGCTGCTGCTGGAGCCCCGGACCCTGCTCGGCCTGGCCGTAAGACCCCCCCACCCGTCCAACACACACGCACGTACAAGAATGCCAGATTCCTCAAGCCCCAGTGACGGCGTAAAAAGCCATGTTGTGCTCGGCTTGATGATGTCAAAGAGCGCTCTGTGGCCCCACCCCCCCTTCCCTCCACCCCTCCCCTGCTCCGCTCTGACCAATCGGGTAGGTCTGTTTACCTCGCGTACCGTCGCGCCCGTGAGTCAACAAACCAAAAGGCTTCGGCTTCTTGTTTATTTGGATAATTAAAGAAATTGCTGTGCAAATGTAAAGAGTTCCAGCTTTTTATAAATGTACCATTATGGAAGTTTGCACCCCCCCCCCCCCCCCAAGAAAATGCTTATCCAGCATCAGCCGTATCGAGATTCAGATTTGGTCATTCAGCACTGCGTCCTACCACGGCCTCCCTACCACTGCCTCCAACCACTGTCTCCAACCACTGCCTCCTACCACTGCCCCGTACACTGCCTTGTATCACTGCCTCTTACCACTGCGTCCTACCACTGCCCTGTACCACTGCCTCCTACCAATGCCTCTTACCACTGCCTCTGACCACTGCCTCTTAACACTGCCTCCTACCACTGCCCTGTACCACTGCCTCCTACCCCTGCCCCTCACTACTACCCCATATCACTGCCTTGTAGCACTGCCTCGTACCACTGCCTCCTACCACTGACCCGAACCTCTGCCCCATACCGCTGCCTCATACCAGTGCCTCCTACCACTGCCTCCTACCATTGCCTCCTACCCCTGCCTCCTACCACTGTCTCCAGTGCGTTGCCCTGCACCACTGCCTCACTGTGTCACAGTGTTGCAGCACTGTCTCTCAGCACTGGACATGTACAGCGGTGAGCTACACGTATATGCAGCAGCTAGGCTTCATAGTCTGTGTTTGTAATTGATCTACTTCATGTTATTTGTGTGCTTCAAATACATTTGATCAATCGTGGATCAAAGACATCCACTGTAATGTGAAAATTATTACATCTTGCAAGGATTCTGATATTTTTGTATTCCGTAATTCGTGTTCAATTCATTTTGTAGTGATCAAACAGATAAATGAATTCATAATGTCAAATATGTGAGAATACATACTTTTGCATTACTCACATTGCCTCAATTTGTGCAAATCGCTTTACTATTACTCATTATTATAATTACTGTCAGGTGTAATATATTACAATATTATATCAAACTGCACGTGCGTGGCTGTGTGTGTGTGTGTGTGTGTGTGTGTGTGTGTGTGCGCATGCAGGGTTCTGTAGTCATATTACCGCCAACAGTCATTACAGAGCGATGTTCTCTGTAATTAATGAAGAGATTTTCCTCTTTGACCAAACTTTATTGTGTGTCCAAAACAAACAGTACTTAGTGATCTGGGCCCGTATTGGCCTGATGTATTTCCTGAGTGCCGGCGCTTTGTAACGTGGAGTGAAACGGACGTCCTGGCAGGCATCCCTGCGTGTTCTGAACATCAACCAGAACAACGTGGATGACATCAGCGACCTCGACGTGCTCCAGGAACTCACACACTTCTCCGCCGCCGACAATAAACTGCATGACATCGAGGTGAGTCACAAAATGTTTCTTCATTATTATTCATTATCTTCTTATCATTGTTTATCTATCTACCTACTTACCATTTATTATTAGCTTTTTCTGAGTGGAAAAGCCTCAATAGATTGGGAAATTGTGAAAAAAAATAATGACTGTGTCTGTGTCATTATCATAATCATCATCATCATCATCATAAGAGACCTTTTTTTTCTCACTAGAGGTGCAAATATCTAGACTGACTCGTCATGCACTAAGTATGGGCCTTATCTCCAAAGTCAACACTGAATATTGAATAACAATATGTAGAAGAGTTGACTGCTCAGATGAAAAGTGATATCTTCTAAGCAGTTTGCCACTCGTCTGTCTGACACACAGAATCCAGAATTGACTGTGAATCATGGCAATGCTCCCTGTGTTTTTCTTCCTACTTTACATACATTATATCTTACATTTTTACATCAAATGTTCAATAAATAAAACAACACTTGCATGGAATTCCATACAAGGAAAACACAGTATCTTTCTGGTCCCGGGCTTTAATTAATTTGCAAGCCCTCTGGTCCCGGTCATTAATATCAACACTCTCTTTACGAGGCGATTAGGATCTCTCCTCCATCTGGGCGGCAGCGGTGGCGGAGGTGCTCTGCGCCGGTGTGTGAGAGCGGGGGGGCGCTAAACAACTAAATCCTGCAAATCCAGCCGCTGTGTTGCCAGTCCACCCCCAACCCCCCCCCCCCCCCCCCCCCCCCCGTGAGGTGCGCAGGGTCAGAATTATTCAACAAATCAGCGCGGCGGTCCCCTGGGACCCTTGCGTGCTGACAGCTTTAAACAAGCGCAAGTTTCTCCTTTTCCTTGGGACGCCGGGTGTGTGTGTGTGTGTGTGTGTGTGTGTGTGTGTGTGTGTGTGTGTGTGTGTGTGTGTGTGTGTGTTTTCTTCTTCTTCTTCTTCTTCTTCTTCTTCTTCTTCTTCTTCTTCTTCTTCTTCTTCTTCTTCTTCTCTGCCTGTGGTTACATGACAACAGCCTCCCCCCATACAGGTACGAGAAGACTCAACCTCTTTGCTCTTTTTCACCATTTATAATGTGAATAATATAACAACCGGTTGCTTGGGTTGTTGTTCTTGGTCAAGGAAAGCCTGCAAGATGGCGGACTTCTTAAACTTCTTTGATGGGACTTCAGGTCTTCAGATTCTGCATCTATTGCACTCCATCCCTGGAGGAGGGATCCCTCTTCTGTATTCCTTCTCATGGTTCCTTCCCTTTTGGATTGGCGATGTTTCCCCCAGAGGGCTGAGGGTTAAGAGGCTGTTGCATAATGTGACGCCCTGTGAGACTGTAACTGTGATTAAGAGATATAGAAATACAAACGGGCCTGTAACTTGACATGTGGGCTCCCTGTGATTAATGGTGTTTGCCTCGAGAAAATGACTTGTGCGACGACGAGGGAGAGAGGGGGGGGGGCGTTCCTGTTGACGTCTTTTGTATTTGTTTATTTCTACGTTTCTTTGGTTTTTGTCTTTGAAAACGAAAGGGTTTCGCGCCGATTTACCGAGCTAGCCTTTTGTCTCGACTGGCGCACGGCGTGGCGGATAAAACTCCCAGAATGCCACTTTTCTTTGGACACTTCCTCGATATACGGTGCCGATACACCGTCCTGCCGGAGCAAACCGTCTGCTGCTGTGCACGTGTCAGAGTGACCTCTCATTTTTGTGTGTGTGTGTGTGTGTGTGTGTGTGTGTGTGTGTGTGTGTAGCACATATCTATAATTTATACAACCCCTCGATGGCTGCTATTGATCACCCACAAAGAGACAGCAGCGGCCCAGAGGGTCGGCCGTCCGCCAGCCACCGCTCAGCCACCGCCGCCATCCAAAGGAAGCTTTATGGATTTATTTTTTAAATAGATTATGACAGGCAGTCAGCCTGGGTGACAAATGGGCCTGAGCATCTTCTGAGGGGAGAGGGAGGAAGGGGGGGAGAGAGAGAGAGAGAGAGAGAGAGAGAGTTAGAGAGAGAGAGGAGAGGGTAGAGAGAGAAAGAGAGGGAGAGAGAGAAAGAGAGGGAGGGAGAGAGAAGTAGAGAGAGGGAGAGAGAAGGAGAGAGAAGGAGAGAGAGAGAGAGAGGGGGAGAGAATCGAAGAGCCTTTGGTCAGACGCAGGTTCATAACCAAGCCCATCATTAATCCGGACCCGGGGAGTCCTGTTATGGCTACGAACCTCCTCTGTGTGTGTGTGTGTGTGTGTGTGTGTGTGCGAGCGTGTGTGCGTGCGTGTGTGTGTGTGTGTGTGTGTGTGTGTGTGTGTGTGTGTGTGTGTGTGTGTGTGTGTGTGTGTGTGTGTGTGTGTGTGTGTGCACGGGGGGCCCACGTGGGGGGCAATTTGGCCCTGGTGCTGCTCTCTGGTGGTGGTGGTGGTGGTGGTGGGGGGGGGGGGTCTGTCTGAGTGACGGGTCTGACACGATCATTTATCAAAGCCTGAGAGCGCGCGACGGGCTCAGGGGTCCCCCCACACCTTCCCCCCCCCTCCCCCACACACACACATCCCCCCTCCACCCCTACACCGCCCTCCTACCCTCCTCCCCTCCCCTTCAGAGCTGATTGCAATGGCGGCGGCAGCGGCTGGAAAAGTGGAAGCGCTTTGGCCAAGACAGGAAGGCCAGCAACAATCAGAGCGTGTCCGCTGAGTATTCATATTTCCAGCCTTGGATTAATGTGCCTTTAGATAAACATACAACTGCAGGGCAACGTGCCGGAGGAGCCAGCACGCACACACACACACATGCACACACAGACACACACACACACACACACGCACTACACACACACACACAGACACACACACAGGGCCCACGATCCCCCCGGGGAGCGGCTAGGGCCAGTTACACGACACCGGCGACGATGCTGTTTATTAAGGCTGACTGATGTGTTGTTTATGCTACGTTCACCGCGGGCCCTCGTGTTGCCCCGCCCTCCTCCCAGCCTCACGCCAGAAGGCTGAACATTTCAGAGAGCGGCAGGAATCGCTGTGATTGGTCCTCGTTGAAGACGCAACGCATCAAAGTCGGAGACTGCGGAAGATGACGAAGAGGAGACGCTAACCTGTCACTCTTTCCTTGTCGACCTCTTTCTCTTCCCCCCTCTCTCTCTCTCTTTATCCATATATCTCTCTCTCTCTCTCTATTCATATACCTATCTCTCTCTGTCTTGCTCTTTCTTTCTCTCCTTATCTCACTATCTATCTCTCTATCTCTTTCTCCCTTTCTATATATTTCTCACTCTCTTTCTCGCTATCTATCTTTGTCTGTCTATCTTTCTTTTTTATATTTCCCCCTCTCTTCTCTCTCTCTCTCTCTCTCTCTCTCTCTCTCTCCCTCTCTCATGTCTTTCAGCACCTTGAGGATGTCTTCAGCCGGTGGCCTCAGCTGCATCGGGTGGAGCTGCGGGGAAATCCAGTGTGCCAGAAACCAAAGTACCGCGATCGCCTGATCATTGCGTGCACCAGACTTGGTATGAAACTACCCAACCCTTCTACCACCACCATCATCTTAAACCCTTAAACCCTTAAACCCTGCCACCATATACAATCAAGTCGGCCTGATCAAACTGGGCGCACAGTAAAACACCTCATAACACATCAGGAGAAAATAACACATTTAGAAAATTACTACATTTTAGGATATTTTGGATAATCTTTTTTAATGGTTCTTTCTTTGTCTGGGGTTTTCTTTTTTGGTCTTCTGGAATTCAACAGAAGATCTTGACGGAAAGGAAATAAACGACTTATCCAGACAGTTTCTGGTCAACTGGAAGGTGGCGAAAGAGGCCCAGAAGAGAGCGAGGGACGAACGAGCTTTGGCCGTACAGGCCGTCGACCGCCCCTTCATAAGTGACGTTCCCTTCCTCTTGTAACGCTATTCACAAAGCAGCTACCGCGAATTGCAGTCATTTCTTTTCTTTTTCCACAAAATATAATTATATATGTTTTAATTTGTCCACAGTTATTTTCTTTTTCTGGGTTTGTTCATAAAAAAATGCCAGATTAAGTTTGAGTGCAGATTATTTCATTGTCCGCATGTCAACTGCCAAGTTATCCACAAAAAAACCAAAGGTCCATAATCCAAAAGCAGTTTCCTACAAGCAGACTAATTTGCAAACCCATCAGTCTTCTGCATATACTTGCTTCCAGCATGTCTGCTGCTGTTAGAATACATTTGTGTTTGTGATAGTGTCACTTATGTGTGTGTGTGTGTGTGTGTGTGTGTGTGTGTGTGTGTGTGTGTGTGTGTGTGTGTGTGTGTGTGTGTGTGTGTGTGTGTGTGTGTGTGTGTGTGTGTGTGTGTGTGTGTGTGTGTCCGTGTGCTCTGCTTTACTTCTGTTTATATTCCAGCTGACTTGAACATGGATCTGAGTCGCCGTGCTGCGTTCAGTTGCGGCTATACGCCAACAGCCTGCCCAGCAGTCATCCACCGCAGGGGCCCTGGCCACCAGCCCTCCCAGGCCCCTCGGACAGCTCAGCAACAAGGTAACCGCCCCCTCCCGCCCCACACCACACACACACACACACACACACGGCTTCATGTTAATATCCTTCAGTCCTTCACTGTTCATATAACAGTGTGTTGTATAGAAATATGAGTGAGGCTTTTTTTAATGTGTTATGTATCCAGAAATTGTTTAAATTTAATTCAGCCAGTTTTTAATTTTGCACATTCCGTGTGAAATTTGTGTTTGTTTGCTTTAGGCTGGAGGGAATGTCTTTTGTTGAAAGTCACTCTGGTGTTTGATTTCAGCTTCTTGTCATTTATTTAGGTTTAAGGCTGAATTCATTGTACTGTTGAAGTCTTTGTATAATCGTCATATTTTGTAAGGAGAGCCATGAGAGTTCCGGTGCACAAAGGAAGTTATAGTGAGAACTTGAGCAGACATGAAGAAACAGTCAAACGGCCTAGCCAACACGCTGAGTGGCTGCTGCTTAATGACTGATTCTTCCTGGTTATTCTGATATTTTCTTCTTTCTCTCGCTGTCTCTCTCTCTCTCTCTCTCTCTCTCTCTTTCTATCTCTCTATTTCGCTCTCTGTCTCTCTCTCTCTGATGTTGTAGGGACCAAAGTCAAGTGCCCGGGCCTCAGCCAGGCTGCTCTCAGTGATTCGCTCTGTTAACAATATCTCAACATGAAGACTCCTATATGCACACTAAGCTGAATGACACACTAATATTAGCCCCGTGTTACACACTTGGCAGATATTAGATGTAATATAGGCTAAACCGTTTCTGTTTGACAGATGTTTGAGAGATGTTTGAGATAATTATTTTTGTGCTTTATAAGTATTTTTGCTGTGAACGTTTGCTGTATTAATAAATAATAATCAATGCATTTGCCTGATTGGCTGAAATTCTTTCTTTTTTCAATATTATTTTTTAAATGTCCTAGAACAGTATATTTCTCTGTGAACACGACACACGTCGAAATGACACCACTAATCTTCATCTTCATCGCCCTGAGAATAATTGGGTATTACTGCATGGTGTGTTAGTATTTAATGTCATTCTTTATTTGGTGATTTTATCTCGCGGATGATACATCAAAATCCTTTCAGAACGCATTAAAGTATCCATTGCCTGTGAGTGTGTGGTGTGGATGTGGGTGTTGTGGGCGTGGGGGTCCTGAAAGATGTGGGCTCATTAGGGTTAGGAGCTTACTTAACCTTCCTCTGCTGTAGTGCGCCTGGTAATGAGAGGCCCCCGCGGCACTCGTCCTCTTACTCCATCCTTACAAAAAACAATGTTTATTAAGAACAGTCCAGGGATATGCCTCATGTTATGAATAATTCCTTTCATTAATGTGCCGACTCTAAGAAGTGATTAATTTCGGAGTCTCCCAAGAGTTTCCTCACGGGCTGCCTGTTGATTGCACTATTGGACTTTTATGTATTAGCTGTTCCACTGAGCCTGCAATTCAAGACACCGAGCAATAAGTCAAATGGGGGTTTTTTTTCATATCGACTTCGGTGCGTTTTAAACGTGCGTCTTTGTAGAATAAGATTAATTAGACGGGAAGACACTTGGGCATCATCAGAGGCCCAGAAGTGATAGGACAGTATAATTCTTACATTTGTACTTTTTTGATCCTATAGGTGTATTATATATAATGTTCTGTATTATGGGCTCGGGTTCCCCAGCCAATTGGAGTGGGCTTTCCTTCCTTCAGACAGGAATGCGCGGAGGAGGAGGGAAAAATGGAAGTCCAGCCTCTTGCGTTGAAAACGGGGCTCGGTCTGCAGAAGTGACCGGAGGAAAAAGGACGCTGCGAGTCTTCCACTGCAACAAGGGGAGGGAACTGCGTCTAGGATTAATGACTGTGGAGTGGGGGTCTTCTCTAACCCCCCCCCCCCCCTCTGTGTGTGTATGCAATAAAGGAGAGGCTCTGGAGACGCTTTTACGCACACAGGTGAGGTCCTGCACGCTGCATGCTGCGCGCAGACCGGGGTGGGGGTGGAGGGGGTGGTGGTGGCGCTTCAGCAGCGGTGCACCTTCCCGACGCGCCTCTTTATGTAAGGATCATCTGGGCGTCCAATTGGACACTTAGCGGTAGACGACCACCCTATAGAACCCCCCCCCCCCCCCCCCCCGCCCCGCTGGGCTGTCTCTCTTGATGTCGCCTCTCGATGAAAGCGTCCCGAGGAATCCTAGAGGTAGGTCTACACGACGTTGAATTGATTGACTGCTGTGTGTTTTTAGCTCTTCAAATGTTTAGTTCTTTCAATAATACAGTTACATATTTACAAATGGTAGGTCTACTTCTAACTGTTGTAAACTGAGCTTTGACTGGCACGGGCGGGTCCCTTTGGTGGAGTTTAGGCCTTTATTCTATGTGCAGATTTCCAACAAAGGCAGAAACATATTCTCCACAATGTCTGGAATTATATCATTCACACAACGCAAAATGTGTGTTTAATGGACAACATAACACAGCTGGCATTGTGCATGCATGCAGTCTGTAATAAGTTCAACAACGTGCGTATAGTTGAACTAAACTTAACAAATCTTGCGCTATCCTACAGGTCTATGAGAGCTCCAGATGGTTGAACGGCAGTGAGCAGTGAGCAGCCCCCAAATGGAAAGGAGTGGAAACCTGATAATGGACGAGATCAGCCCCGCGTCCAGCCCGAGCTCCTGCAGCCCAGCATGCAGCCCACCCTGCCGCAGCCCGAACCCGCGGCGCCAGGACGCCCAGAGCCGGGGGGCCACGTCCACCACCACCACCGGCAGCACCGGCAGCAGCAGCAGCACCACCAGGATGCTGGCGCAGCAGCAGAGTGGACTCGCGGCTGGTGGGATGATCAGGGGGAGACCCGCGGCCGCCAATGCCGCCCGCGAGAGGAGCCGCGTGCAGACGCTGAGGCACGCGTTCCTGGAGCTGCAGAGGACGCTGCCCTCGGTGCCGCCCGACACCAAGCTGTCCAAGCTGGACGTGCTCATCTTGGCCACCACGTACATTGCGCACTTGACGCGGACGCTGCAGGAGGACGAGGGCTCGGAGGAGGCCGAGGGGACCGCCAAGCAAGTCGAGGCGCTGCACTCGCTGAAGGGGCAGGGATACCTGCACCCGGTGAAGGTACGCAGGGGTGTGGGGGACAGAAACAACCCAAAAAGATATTCCTAATAGATCATTAAGAAGTATAATGATCATAATCATCACTTGATTGATTGGTAGGCCTATTATGTTTGTAATTGATATGCCTACTTATTAGTCTATTCATTTCAGAAACATTATGTCGCATTATATGCAGGCCTAATTCTATTATTATGAACTATAAATTATTATTATTATTATTATTGTATATGTATAATAATGTCGATGGTTGTTATTGCTATTAATAATCATTTGAGTGTTGTTGTTTGTATAATTTGTATTATTATATTGTATAATTTGTATTGTATTGTATGTATAATGTATGTTGTATTATCTCTAATGGGATATTCTTATTATTATTATTATTATTATTAT
Source organism: Coryphaenoides rupestris (assembly GCA_002895965.2). Classification (NCBI taxonomy): domain Eukaryota; kingdom Metazoa; phylum Chordata; class Actinopteri; order Gadiformes; family Macrouridae; genus Coryphaenoides; species Coryphaenoides rupestris. The sequence goes on from PIJE02000368.1 coordinate 262,408, forward strand.
TATTGTATTATTATTATAAAATGTTGTTGTTGTTGTTATTGTTATTATTGTTATTATTGTTATTATAGGCTATAAAAAATGTCTTGTTTTATAATGTAGCCAAGTTTCAGGAAAGTGACCGCTGTAACGTGTTGAAAGTGTAGGACACTAGGATCCAATGCGAAGTGTGCAGGTCAACAGACGGGTAGCCTGACGATGACCTCTTGACCTCTTTGCTTTCCAGAAGTGGCCCATGCGCTCCAGACTGTACGTGGGAGCCAGCGGACAATTCCTGCACAACTCGAACCACCCGGGCTCAGAGAACCAAGGCCCTTCCTCCTCCACATCCTAGATGGATTATTATTGGGATTATTCATTTCCACGAGTTAGGAACAAAATATGCATGGCATCACAATTAGGCTATGATCCGACTCCTATCAGTTATGTTAATAGCAAGACATTGTAAATTAATATATTATGTGAATTATTGATCTAGGCTTATATTGTTATTATTATTATTATTATTATTATAATTATTATTATTATTAACGCTAATATTAATACAGTTTATATAATTGTATTATTATGGTTGTTCTTATTATGGTTGTTATTATTATGGTTGTTGTGATTATTATGATTATGATTATTATAATGAGTATGAGTATGATGATGATGATGATTATTATTATTATTATTATGATTATTATGATGATGCGTTGTGTCTGGCCAGTCGTATTGTCCTGCGCTCCTGCAGATCTCTACACGTCCTCGCGGCGGTTCGGTTCCCGCGGCGTCACGCTCGAGGTGTGTGTGCACTTTCAGTTGGAAACATTTGCACTAAACGCACGTGTGTGTGAATAGCGTCACATTCGTCATGTGAAGTGGACTGTCAGGGAGGAGGCGACGACGGACCCGACATCCGCCCACCCTGCCCCTATTGCCCCCATTGACATGCATGGTTGTAAATGTGTTATTGTGTGTGTGAATAAATGACTTGTGTTTTAAAAATGAGCCGTGTCTGGTCATGAGGCGCAATGTTTTTTAACTAATAAAACGATGTATAGTGTTTTGGTTTGGGAAACGATAGGCCTGCTAAATTATAGCCAATTGTTTTCGATCAGGTTAACAACTTGTTAACTTTTGGCCCATAACAAACTGGCCTGTAAAGCCCTTTGAGACTGTCTTGTGATTCAGGGCTATACAAATAAATTTGAATTGAACTGAATTGAATTGTTGAGCTGAAATGCAATAACCGAGATGATTATATTTATTTTATGCGCATGCATGAAAATGAATGACGGATTGTTCGGCGCATTGGCCATAATAGATTATTTCTAATTATCGTTTATTTTGATATCATAATTCAAAAGAAATCACGCATGATAATTATTTAACTGAATTAGGCTATCAGAGTTGTAGGCCTATACATGTAGGCTATCGATTTCTTCTGAAACATTTCTACAATATGTAAAACATTGTTTAATTCTCTCCCCCCTTGCAATTGTTCGGTTGTCACGTGGTTTCCAGTGGTCTACCATTTATGTGTTCTCATTTATTAAATGTGTGCAATTTGGTATAATAAATGAGCCTATGAGGTAACATATTTTTTCAAAAGAGAAAATATCAGGGTCCATATATAGACTTCATGACATTTAACAGTAAAATCATCCACATTTTCACTCATGTGTACGTCCAATAAAATATACCCAAATATCAGATATTTTTAATCGTGTGTCCTTATAAATATATTTTTAATCGTGTGTCCTTGTAAATATATTTGTAATGGTGTGTCCTTATAAATATATTTGTAATGGTGTGTCCTTATAAATATATTTGTAATGGTGTGTCCTTATAAATATATTTGTAATGGTGTGTCCTTATAAATATATTTGTAATCGTGTGTCCTTATAAATATATTTGTAATATTTGTAATGGTGTGTCCTTATAAATATATTTGTAATGGTGTGTCCTTATAAATATATTTGTAATGGTGTGTCCTTATAAATATATTTGTAATGGTGTGTCCTTATAAATATATTTGTAATCGTGTATCCTTATAAATATATTTGTAATGGTGTGTCCTTATAAATATATTTGTAATGGTGTGTCCTTATAAATATATTTGTAATGGTGTGTCCTTATAAATATATTTGTAATGGTGTGTCCTTATAAATATATTTGTAATGGTGTGTCCTTATAAATATATTTGTAATGGTGTGTCCTTATAAATATATGTGTAATCGCGTGTACTTGCAGTTTAAAAGCGTCCACTGCGCTTCGTCGCCAACGTGCAGCTCTACTGCGCAGACGCGGAACTGATTTCCGTTTCTCTCTCCACGTCTCCCTCGGCGCGGCCGGCCGGACCCCAGCCATGTGCTACTCTTTCGGTCGTTTAAATGAAATCGAGTCTTCATCGGGGACCCGTAACGTCGAGGTAGGTGACACGATGAGAGCGTTTGTGTATTGCATCGTGTATTCGAGGCAAACGCAAACGAAATCGCTTCACTACACGTATTTTGGGAAGATAATGTCCGACGTGTGCGCTTCCAACGTGTGCACACACGAGGGAGAAGCGCCGCTCGGAAATGCGCACTCGTGTCTTAACGATCACGATTGAATGAAGTCATATTGAAACGTTACGATCGAAATGTTGCCGTGCGATCGTGATGTTGCGTTTTCGTACAGATTATCAATGGAAAAAAATCTGCCACGTGGTCGGGCCGACTGCGTCTTGGTGGGGGGGGTGGGGTCGTACGCTCGCTTGTAAAACGTGATCAATCATCCTTCCTCGACACCTTAAACTAGAATATATTTGTGGTGTTTTACTGCTCGTTATTGCATTGTCCGTTCGTGGTGCTTGGACAGGGCCAAGGAGGTCATGGTAGTGTGGGGGGTGGGGGGGGGGACTCCTCCATGTGGAAAACTCCTCCACCACCACCATCATCCCCTTGGCGGGGGTAAAGGTCATGGCATAGGTCGCGACCCGCTGTTGAACCCCCCTACTACGACCAGCCGTGCCGTCTTGTGGCCCCAAGTCGCATTAGACGGCGCCCTGTGACCTTCGGGTGATCAGTCATCAGCAGTCAGGCTGTATTGGCTGATCTTTCACCACAGCTTATTCAGCAGAGCTAAAAATCAATAGCCGCTGCACCCCAGAGGGTCATTATTTACAATGTCTCAAGTTGGTGAGTCTCCTACCTAACTATATGATTTATCCTCGGTGGTAGACTCAACTAATTTGTATAACCAACATAATAACTTGGCTACAAATCAGATGAGGCCTATTTTGAGAAGAGGCAGGTTTCCATGAGTCCAGTGAGCTTTATATTAAAGGATCCCAGTAAGCTTTATATTAAAGGAGCCCGTGTGCATCAGGGGGTTTAACTCTACTACTACTTTCTGTGTTCCCAAAAAGTCAGGGGAGATGAGGCTCATCCTTCAGCTCTCAGCCGATGCAGTCCAGAGGGTTTTGGTCCAGGACTGGATGGACTACACTGCAGAACTGCAGGTGAGGAACAGATTAAATGACTTCCATTTCACACTAGAGGTTTTCTAAGAAGCCCCCTGAAAACGTATCAAGGCATTGAATGCTGGTGATTAGTGATGATTTCACATACAGCCGTTTACCCATCAGACATCAGGGTGGTGACACTGTGACTATCTGATCAGCCAGTTTATACATTACTTGCATATGAAGGTTACAAAATATGAGAAAATTGCTTATTCTTTCCTTTTTCAATGGATAGATCATGTGGAGTCCAAGATGTCCGGTCACCGGGGTGACTCCTCCGCAGACCTGGAGGTGAGTCGCTGGCGACTAAATTTATGGTGCGAAATTGTCTCTGGTTTAAAGTTAGTTTCTGAGATTTGATGATCTCTTTGATGCTGGATCAGTGATGATTTCACATACAGCCGTTTACCCATCAGACATGAGGATGGTGAGATTGTGACCATCTGACAAATCAGCATCATGGCTTCCCAAGCCCTTTTGGTTCATTTTTAAAATGCATCATCAGATCTGTTCTCCAGTTAACTTATTTTACATTTCCCACAGATTGCGCTCCTGAGACTTCAGATAAAGGTGAAGAATCCACTTCAGCGCTGGAGGTGAGCGCAAATGAGACTTCTAAAAAAAAAAAAAAAAATTCGTATGTCAGAAAATTAAAGTGTCGTAACCTAGATGTCCCATAAATCATGGGGTAAAATGATCCCCTTTGAACAACCTTAAAAGGTCTGGGGCCATTTAAAAGTTGACGAGTAAAGTTGGTTTCTGGGGCGTTCGTTTGATGCTGGACTAGTGATGATTTCACATAAAGCCGTTTACCCATCAGACATCAGGGTGGTGATACTGTGACTATCTGACTAACCAGTTGGCCCATTGATGTGAATTGCATATGAAGCTGACATTATGAAGAGAACATGCTAATTTTCCTTTGTCCATAGATCACATGGAGTCCAGAGACTTCATATCAGACTCCTCTGCACAGTTGGATGTGAGTACTGGATTAATAAACTGGTTGTGTACTAGATGTCTGGTTTGCTCTTTCTGGGCATAAATTAATTGGGTAAAATTAGTGCTGGGCACTAATTCAATATTATCCTTCATCTTTGAATAGTATTATATAGCCATAAGATATCGATTTAACCAGTGGCCCAGTTTGATAGTCGGCATTCATTATAAAGTGATGACCTTAAAAATTATTCTTGTTTAATTTGAGATGTCTTCTACTTGTGATGCTGGATTAGTGATGATTTCACATACAGCCGTTTACCCATCAGACATGAGGGTGGTGATACTGTGACTATCTGATGGTTCAGCATCATGGCTTCACAAGGCCTCTTGGTACGTGTGGTGTCGTAACGATGTCACCCCCGTAAATGTATTTTCAATGTTCCACAGATTGCTGAGATCCTGAGCTGTTGGATCGAGGTGTAGAATATTCTCCGGAACTGCAGGTGAGCCCTGTGTTTATGTGCTGAAAGACCCGTTTTGTTGACATGGTCAGAAATGAACATTGGGGTTTAGTTGTCCAAATGCAAAAACAACTTTTTAACAACCATATCAGACATAATAAAAGGGCAAATCTTGATTTTTTTTTTTTTTTAAAAAGGTTATTTCTGAATTAGCTTCAATCAATGATGATTTCACATTAAGCCGTTTACCCATCAGACATCAGGGTGGTGATACTGTGACTATCTGATAAGACCTGGTGGATCATCGTCACATGTGACCTGCATTGTGACTGTGAAATGCTCATTGTCCTTTTCCGGTCTTCTTTTGTAATGTTCCCAGAGCACATGGAGTCCAGAGATATGGGGTCACGGTGGGTGACTCCTCTGCAGACCTGCAGGTGAGCACTGGATAAATTAACTTGTTTTGTCCTGGAAGCCTGGGTTGAAAAGGGTCAGAATGCAATAAGGGTGAAGGCTAAAGATAAAGCCTGAGTCTCTGGGGACACAGGTTTGATGGGAGGGAAGAAAGTGTAACCAACAGTGGGAAGAAATCTAATAAAGTGTTAGTTTCTGACTTGTTCTTTGATGCTGGATTAGTGATGATTTCACATACAGCCGTTTACCCATCAGACATCAGGGTGGTGATACTGTGACTATCTGATATTTCAGCATACAGTCTTCTTTACAAGGCATCTCTTCATGTGTCATGTCATTGTTTTCCTGGAAACTTATTTTTGAATTCTCCAGATTGTGTTCCCTGAGATCTCCGGACAAGTCGTTGAATTCTCTGCACAGCTGGAGGTGAGTCTGCTTTTTGGATAAAAGTTGTAATTGTTGATTTATACATGATCAGAAACAACAAAGACTTGATGCTTACCTGTGATGCTGGATTAGTGATGAGTTCACATAAAGCCGTTTACCCATCAGACATCAGGGTGGTGATACTGTGACTATCTGATAAGACCAGTTGTTGGCTGATTGTATTCACTTAATTGCATATGTAGGCAAACTGCTTATTTTATCTTCTTTGTTTTTTTATGTCCATAGATCACATGCAGTCCAGAGATGTCATGGTGTGAGACTCTTCTCTTCAGAACTGGAGGTCAGTACTGGATAAACAAACGTTTGTAGTCCAAATCTGGTTTAAACCAGGTTTAAGGGCCAGAAAGTAATGTGAAAATGCTTGTATCTAGGAGATTAAACTTCACCTAGTCTCAGGAAAATGGAAGTAAATTTTGGTGCAAAATGGTCCTTGAGTTTCTGGATTAGTGATGAGTTCACATACAGCCGTTTACCCATCAGACATCAGGGTGGTGATACTGTGACGATCTGAAACGCCAGTGTAATGACCTGCTATGTTAGCCTCATAAGACCAGCGGGTTAACGTTGCTTGGAAGCACCACAGATGGCCCAAGTCGGCCTGACCATGTCCCTTTATGTCCACCTCAGATACACAACATCCAGGGATGGGAACCAGCATCACCTTACTGCTGGGCTACAGGTGAGTCACAAGAATATTCATTGGTCACACTGCCAATACAGTAGTTTTGAGTTTGTATATGGCACTGCCTTGTGGATGCTCTTTCTGTTGACCTCATAATTTTGCAGATGTTTTTATCCAAAGCAATGTTTAGGGGAGCTGTCAGGCTTGGTGTTTGTAGGCGTGTTGTGGAAATAGTTGATGTTCCAGTATCCCCATTTAACCATGCTACAAACTGAATACACAGGTGGTAGATTATTCATTTAGATGTGTCCACAAACCACTTTTTTTTTTTTTAAGCATGCCAAAGTAGTTTTCTAACCATATATTTTTTGTTGTTGCAGGACTTCCTGAAAATGCAGAGCAACAAACTGTCCTGCTCCGACATGAAGAGTTTTTTGGTAATTGTTTAAAGGGAGTCGACACTTCAGTAATAAAATAAGTAATTGTCCACCAATAAACACTATACTACTTCCAACTCTTATTGTGTATTTTCTACCTAAGAACAAACCCAAAGGAATGACTATCAGTCCACCTGTGATTAATCATCCTGCGGTTGGTGCCCACGTCCTCCTTGCTTCCCCACCCACCTTGTATTTCTGGGGGGTGGAGAGGGGAGACTATGTTGCGCTCACGGGGGGCAGAGGTCACTCCTCTGTGATGTAGGACTCGGCCCCGGGCGCGTAGGCGTAGATGAAGCGCAGGACGTCCTGGTGGAGGTTCTCCAGCAGCAGCTCTCTGCGGTGGTGCAGAGCCTCCACCACCTCCTCCGCAGACAGGTTGCAGGGAAACGCTGCGTCGGGTGGGATAACGAGCACCGAGGCCCCTGGAGGGAGGAACCACATTATATACACCCTTCAACGGGGGCAGAGGGGAGCCGGGCACCTGGCCTACATGGAGCCGTTGGCTACTCCTGGTAGTGTTGTGGTGCTTACAGGGCCATTAAGACTTTGATAGCATAATGGGTGCACACTATTCTAATGGTCCTACGATGACGTTCCTGGTTAACACAAAAGATGACTACTGGAGAATGGTGGTTCAGTCCTAATGCATTCATGGCTTAGATTTAATCAGGCTTAAGGTCTAGTATCAGGTGTCACCCAGGCTCTCAGTGTTTACCACTACAATCTCATTAAACTACCCTAAAGCCTTTCCGTGTATATGCGTGGTTCTACCGTGTCTGAGCGTAATGGCGTTCTCGCACAGCAGCACGGCCACCAGAGAGTCCTCCTCATGCACCGTGGTCCTCAGACACAGCTTGCAGTGGGCCTCCGCTAGCGAGATCCTGTCATTAATATACAAAGCACAGGAGTGGCGTTCTCTTAAGCCTGTTAACCCAACAGTGGAAAATAAAGCAAACTCCTATAAATAATCCTAAAACATATTGCTTCGTGTTAAACGTTTTTATGACCCAAACTTGTTGAAAACAGGATTATTTGGGTTGTTTTATTTCCACATGAAATATGCAAACACAGTGAAGGGCTTTGTAAACACCCATCCAAACAATATGAAAAATAGTCTGGAAGGTGAGGTTTGGGCAAAAACGGCCAGAGGGGGGAAAGTGCGCCATCTGGCGGACAAAGAGGAAAGACCATGGGTAGCAGTTGATAAGGATACTTGCAGTAGTTTGACGGAGGCCACAGACACCTTGACCCCGTGGTTCTGGTCGGCGCGGACCCTGCGGCTGGCCATGTAGTAGCCATGGATCATCTTCTCCGCCCCAGAACTCAGCTCCACCCTCAAGCCCCGGGCGTGGGCCAGGAACTGGAAGGACAGTGATTCGGTCAACAGTGACGTATACAGTTAATCATGTTTATTTTTCTTCTAAATACTGTAAAAGATGTAGACCTCCTTGTAGTCCTGAAAGGGGAACTGGATGGTGTGTGGGTACAGGGTCTGGCTGCAGGGGTCGAGGGCCTGCCTGAGGGTGTGGGCGGTCTGGGCGAGCACGGCCTCCCCGCCCACCGGGTCAGAGCAGCGCACCAGCAGGCCGAAGGACTCCGCCAGCTGGCCGGGCTTCTGGCCCATGTCCTGCTCCGTGGTGAACGTACAGCAAGATGTAGCAGGATTCATAATAAAGTCGTCAATTTTATTTGTATAGCCCTTAATCACAATACAGTCTCAAAGGTCTTTATAGGCCAGATTATTATGGGCCATGTGGTCATGACACCCCCCCCCTAGCCCTCGCCCCCCTAAGGCAACGTCTCCTTTAATTAACAAGGAAGAAATCTGGAGAAGGAACTCAGAGTGGGGGATCCCTCCTTCCAGGGACGGTTCGGAGTGCAATGGGTGTCATACGGGAATAAAAAGGAGTAACAAAGCATACACAAAAATAGATAATAGATATAATTATTTAATCTGACACCCTTGAATGACGAAAGGAAGAAACATAAGGGAACTAAAACTTGGTTCTCGATCTTCTCTCATTTATTATCTTATTCTAATTTTAGTTTATTTTTGTATTGATTAATAAACATAACGAGAGTGTGTACAAGGTAAACATTGGTCTAGACACAGCATCGACATTTATAAAAACAAATGCAACTATAAAAACAAATTAAGCACGTTTGCTTGACTATTAGCGTGTATATATGTATATTTTTTGAAACAACAGTGAAACAAAGAAAATACAGTATTTTGTGTACATGATTATTATGATTAGTTTACACACCGCGGCCCCCAGCAGGGTGCTGTCACCCCTGCGGAGCAGCGGCTCCGTGGAGTCAGCCAGGGCCCAGAAACTGCAGCGCAGCGGGAAGGAGAGCTGCTGGTCGGCCTCCTCACCGTACCTCCTGCCCGGGACGAACACACCCACCGCCCGGCTCTCCAGGGCTGAGGGGGAGCGGGGGGAAGAGAGGGAGAAGAAAGACAGAGAGAAACAGATAGAAAAGAGAGAGCAAGAGAGAGAGAGAAGAAAGACATAGAAAAGAGAGAGCGAGAGAAATATAGGCGAGATAGAAGAGATACATAGAAAAGAGAGATCGAGAGAAATATAGAAGAAATAGAAAAGAGAGAGAGAGAACAGATAAAGAGAAATAGAATAGAGAGAGAGATAAAAGAGAGATGGGTGGACTTCCATTGTTCATCATTCTGTGTTGTCATCAAGGTTAGCTTTGGGTTACATATCTGTTCCCTGTTTATCTAAGAGCTAAGATAGATGAGAATACAACTAGTAGAACTAGTAGTAGCTCTACCTGACTGAATGGCATCCAGCTTGTCCTTGCGGTAGCCGCCCAGGTCGCCCAGCATGCAGACACCCCCGCTGGCCAGCAGGGCGGCGCCGGCGTGGACGTTGGCGGTGCCGGTACCGTGCTCGTCCCTGGAGAGCGAGGCGAACATCTCCCCCTGGAGCTGGTGCCTGACCCCGCGGACCGCCAGGCTCAGGCTGTAGGCCATTAACCTGGTACACACACACACACAGGCACACACACACACACACACACTTATTAAAGGTTCTCAGAATTGCAAAAAGTGATTGTAAGTGATTGTTGTGAGTGTATATACTTACTACTATATAATTTAGAACACATCAGAAGAAATCTGGAGAAGGAACTCAGAGTGGGGGATCCCTCCTTCCAGGGACGGTTCGGAGTGCAATGGGTGTCATACGGGCATAAAAGGAGTAACAAAGCATACACAAAAATAGATAATAGATATAATTATTTAATCTGACACCCTTGAATGACGAAAGGAAGAAACATAAGGGAACTAAAACTTGGTTCTCGATCTTCTCTCTTATTTAGTCTTATTCTAATTTTAGTTTATTTTTGTATTGATTAATAAACATAACGTCTGTGTAAAGGTAAACATTGGGCTAGACACAGCATCGACATTTATAAAACAATGCAACAAAATTAAGCACGTTTGCTTGGACTATTAGCATGTATATATATATATTAACAGTGAACAAAGAAAATAAGTATTTTGTGTACATGATTATTATGATTAGTTTACACACCGCGGCCCCCAGCAGGGTGCTGTCACCCCTGCGGAGCAGCGGCTCCGTGGAGTCAGCCAGGGCCCAGAAACTGCAGCGCAGCGGGAAGGAGAGCTGCTGGTCGGCCTCCTCACCGTACCTCCTGCCCGGGACGAACACACCCACCGCCCGGCTCTCCAGGGCTGAGGGGGAGCGGGGGGAAGAGAGGGAGAAGAAAGACAGAGAGAAACAGATAGAAAAGAGAGAGCAAGAGAGAGAGAGAAGAAAGACATAGAAAAGAGAGAGCGAGAGAAATATAGAAGAAATAGAAAAGAGAGAGAGAGAACAGATAAAGAGAAATAGAATAGAGAGAGAGATAAAAGAGAGATGGGTGGACTTCCATTGTTCATCATTCTGTGTTGTCATCAAGGTTAGCTTTGGGTTACATATCTGTTCCCTGTTTATCTAAGAGCTAAGATAGATGAGAATACAACTAGTAGAACTAGTAGTAGCTCTACCTGACTGAATGGCATCCAGCTTGTCCTTGCGGTAGCCGCCCAGGTCGCCCAGCATGCAGACACCCCCGCTGGCCAGCAGGGCGGCGCCGGCGTGGACGTTGGCGGTGCCGGTACCGTGCTCGTCCCTGGAGAGCGAGGCGAACATCTCCCCCTGGAGCTGGTGCCTGACCCCGCGGACCGCCAGGCTCAGGCTGTAGGCCATTAACCTGGTACACACACACACACAGGCACACACACACATTAAAGGTTCTCAGAATTGCAAAAAGTGATTGTAAGTGATTGTTGTGAGTGTATATACTTACTACTATATAATTTAGAACACATTACATTATATAATAACGTACAAATGGTTACTTCTCCTCCGTCTCAAATTAACAATGACAATAAAAAGTCAGCACTCCAACTTTTGAAAATGTCCTTTTGAAAATTGCATTTATGGTTTGGGCAGAATTCCACAGCATATAATTAATAATGGACATAATCTAATCCATTAATCCAACAAACCCTAAATGGCTAGGATCGAATAAACCTGTCTTAATAGGATAGATCAGATCAGATGAGACATGCTGTGGACCACCATCATCAGAAGACACCACCTTACCGATCTATGAGCAGTGTGTCGGTGGCCAGGGCCAGGAGGTCCAGGCAGTGGAAGGTTGTGTCGTGCCGTGTCCGGGCTGGTCTGCACCAGGCTGAGCAACAGGGCCAGCTTCAGGGTGTTGTAGCGGCCCGGGGGAACCACGTCGCAGCCGAACGAGTGGGCCAGCAGCCCAGGGAACCTCCAGGGAGAGCAGGCGGTGGCCCTCAGCACGGCCCGGAAGTCCTCGCTGACCTGGTGGGGGTCTGTGGAGGTTAAACCCCACACATACAGTATGTGTTAGCGGTACTATTTAGTATATACAGTGTATTTACTTTGTTATTCAATTGTTTTAAATGTAAAGTTAACACCATATATGTGTTATCAGTACTATTTAGTATGAAGTGTATACTTTCTTGTTCAATCATTTTAATTGGCAAGATTAAACACAACCGTGTGCTATTGAGTTAAAAGTAGGCCTATATACTTTCTTATTCAATTATTTTATTTGTACAGTTAACACAATTATAGTAAAAATGTGATATCTCACATATGTGTTAATCAGCTTTAATCACCTTTTGTACATTTTAAACATGTATGTAGGCTACTGTAACAGCGCAAGTATAGTAAATAGTGTACTGTAAATAGTGTGGATATTCTTTCCCCTCAATTGTGATATTTGTGATATTTGTATTGTTCTGTTGCACATTCCGCTGGGCATCGCCACTTTTTCATTTCACTGCATATCCTGTATGTGTATGTGACAACTAAACTTCTTGAGTCTTGAATCCTTGAGGAAGTGTTGTGATTAAATCATAACTAGTTAACACTACAGTGATATAGCCAGCACACATTCTTACAATGCATAATGTATAAAGGAGCTAATAAATGAACAGGAGCTTACAGACAGGCTCCCACGGCCGCACGCTGTTGGCCTCCACGCTCCAGGTGACGCTGGGCCACTGGTGCACGTGCGCAGGTACGCCCAGCACCCGGTTACAGGGTGACCCAGCCGCATGGAGTGACACAGCTCGTCTGGCCGCCAGGGCGCAGGAAACAAAGTACTTAATATGGCGTGTTCCCTTCCCTGCCTAGTACCAGCGATTATTGTACAAAAAAAAACACCACCATGTAGCCGCTAGCCCAAGAGAAACGAAACACACGCGGGGAAGTGAAGCTAGCAGGAACAAAGATCCGTTTGTGTTGCAGCCCGGAGCCCGGCTTAATTTGTGTTTCTTTCACTTATTAACATATATGTTTAGTAACGGGAGCCCCTCTCTGGTAGTACTTGGGTGCAACACAGATAATGGCTAATTCCCTGCGTCGAGATCGGGCCAGCGTCGCGGCGCTAGCAGCTGGACAATGTTATGAGAAGGGACAGCAGCACCTAATATTTCACAGAGGGGGCAGCGGGTGAAGTGGCTGCGTGTATGTTATTTGAACTCTACCCCGCTAGTTGGGTTAGCAACAATGAGGCTCATTTAGAACGGCGCATCGACAATTAATGAGCCCCCTTCAGGATATCTGACTTTCTGTAAATAGTGCATTACAGCCGTGACATTCATGGGCTCGCGGTGGGCGTGTGCTCTAGCCGTGTATACGATAACAGAAACAACAACGAAGAAATGTTCACATTAAGCTACACACATTGTAAATGGGGGCCGTTGACCCTAGTAAAGAAAGTGGGCCTAATTGAAGCGCGTTTCTGGTTCACCGTGAAATCACATTTCACCATCTTTGTCGGTGCAAAAACGGAACGTATCAGTTTATAGCACGCGATTACATTTTTTGGATTTGTTGTGTTGGATTATTTGGTAGTTGGCAATGTCTGTAAAGCCCGTTGAATTGAAATGAATTGCACCCCTAGTACCCGGCAGCATGGTGAAGATACTGAGGTTCCTCTCACAGGTGAGACAATTCTGCATCCTGCTCGGTTTCGCCCTCTAGCGTACAGGTTACAAACTGCAGTGCAGTGCAACAGCAATAATGTTCTGCAACATTTACTGTTTATGTATTTGTTATTACGACATAATGATTCCAATAGGTTATTTTTCTATGTGTTCAAACTCTAAAGCTCTGTGAGTGGACCTACCTCTGAGGAACAGGGTGACTGACTGGTACCTGAGGGAACTCTGAGGATGCACATTGAGGAGGTCCAACACTCTCACGTGGATGAACTCCACCAGCTGCTTATCTGTCCTCATGAAGACACACACACACACACACACACACACACACTGTGTAAGTTTAGCTTTTTATAATGTGCTTATTAAAGGATGGAAACACAGGAAAGTTAAACACTGTCCATTTAACAAAATAAGCAATGGTTGACCTGAGTGCGACAGTAATATAGGCCTCCAAAAAATATACACAAAAGGTACAAGGATAATAATAATGGATTGCATTTAGATAGTAGGCTACTTTTATCCAAAGTGCTTTAAGGTTGCCTCACATTCACGCATTCATACACCGACAACGGTGCCAACCATACAAGGTAACAACCAAGACGTCAGGAGCAGTTAGGGTTAGGCATCGTCTTGCTCAGGGACACCTCAACACTTAGCTAGGGGGAGCCCGGGAATCGAACCAGCAACCTTCCTGTTGCCAGACAACCGCTCTTACCTCCCAGCACTCTGAACTTGACGTCCTCTTTAAGAGGAGCGTGACAGCGGTGGCAGATGAAGTCGTTCCTCACCGTGGCAGACTCCGTGGCCCCGGGTCTGTGGACTCTGATGTGGTGGAACCCTGAGAGACACCATCATGAACACATTATCCTTAATGTGGGGGGATGTTTATATACATAGCACCCGTCACACACACACACACACACGAGGGCACTAAGACTGCTTAGGGTCATGCACCCCAAAGACATTGACAATCAATAAAAAAACTAAAAGACAAAATGACATAAATTAAATTATGGGTCTAAACATGGCAGTTTTCAGTAGAGATGTATTTGAATAAAAGGCTGTGGTTAAAATCCAAAGAAATGTTGTGAGCCCTGATAAATATAATACGTCATAATCTGATAAATAATCTGATACGTAATATCTGATAAAATATACCTAATATTGAGACCTCAGGCCTCAGATATTCTGGAAGTGTGTTCCAGATGCCACACCTTATTTATTAACGGTATAACATAGAACATAACAATAAAATAAACGGATAACACCATCCCTGGGCCCAGTATAGGCGTACGGGTCCGCTATATACTCCTCCCGGGGGGGGGGGGCTCCCAACATGAGGTTACCAGTGGAGCAGGGACACTCCTCGTCGCTGCAGAGGAAGCGGGCCCCCTGCGTGTACTTGGTGGTCCTCGTCACGGCGACAACCAGGCCCTCCATAGCCATGGGCCTGGCGGTGTCACCGTGGCTGGGACGCGGGGACGCCCGCAGGTCCAAGGTGTACTCCGGGAAGGGCGGGAGGTGCGTCAATTTCAGAATTATGTTAACCTCAGAAACACACACGAGCAGACAGACTTCATGTGAAATGTACTTTAATTGTAATTGTATGTCATGTACTTATGGGTTGTAGGGTCAAATCAATGACGTAATGGTGTTATGATCAACGACCACCAGGAGGCGACAGAGGTACACATTACACGCACACACCCAGCCCTCACCTGGTTCTCCGTGTGTATCTTTTCAATCAGATTCAGTGTTTTTATTGAAATGAAACAAACCTGAATGGGGAAGTGTAAAAGAGTTTCAGTTTTAATGGTTTTCATTTGACACGATCGCCACATCACGAGTCATAACTCACAGATCGGAAGAGGCGGGTGGCCGTGTGCGGGTCGTGGAGGACCCGGTCCCCCAGACCCGCGTCCACCTCCATCACGTCGGAGGGATTCACGACGACACACAACCTGTACACCGCCTCACTCTGCTGAGGCCCTGGGACATTAACGACGTCTAGTTTAATTAATAATAATAATAATAATAATAATAATAATAATAATAATAATTCATGTAGAATAATACGGTTGGCTACCGTTAAAGAGCTCGCAGTCCTCTATGAGTTTAACGAGGCCACCGCTGCGGTCCAAGTAGAAAAGGACGGACTCTTTAAGGGCCAGAACGTCGTCCATTGTGTAAAAGTAATTACAATTTAAAAAAAAAAAATGGACATAAACACGAGTAATAGCAGAACTAGACGAAATAAACTCTCGCCTGTCTCCGAGTTCAACGGAAAATGGCGGGGAAACTCCCGCTCCGGGAACTCACGCGCAACCTCAGGACTGAGCGCGTGGCTGCTTAACTTAAAGGTGCTGTGTGTAAGAATCACGAGGTCCTTTAAGTACCACATGTAGGACTGTACACACGAATCGCTTTAAATTGTCAGTATATGAACAAGTTGTAATTTAAAGGTGCTATATTTATGTAAGAATCAGTGCATTCTGAGCTCCGTGGGTTGAGACAATAACAATCAGAAACTAATGTTAGTTCTAATCATAATTAAACCTTGTACACATTTCTAAAAGGTGTGAAATATATATATTTTTAATTATTCACGCTTACATGTCACTTCGTTCCTTTTTCCCGCAGAATCCGACCAACTCAAATATAAGAGAAATCAGCCCAAAAGTTGTTCTACACAACAGAGAGAGTCGGGGAAGCTCTCATGTTTTAACTTCAACCACAACCTGCTCACAAACTGGGAATTTAAAGTGATTTAGTGCATGCATGTAAAATCCTACATGTAGTCCCTGAACGGATTCATTATTCTTACATACAGGACCTTTAACTTAAAAATAATATACCGTTTCCCCGACTCTCTCTGTTGCCTACTGCCTGTGGGATGATTTCTATTTTGTTTTAATCAGGTCAAATTTGGGAGGGGAAAGGGATGGAAGTGACGTGGGTAATGGCAAGAATGTCTGCTTCTTCATAGATTTGAGTTTTCTACGTCAGGAAATGTGCTGCATAAAGCTAAGGGAATATGCTTTAGTGGACTTAGTAGGATAGATGCTTAAATACTACATTGCATGTCATTGTGGTAATATATACACCCACACAGCTCAAGTTCCATGTATTTTGTTTAATTGTGCATTTAGTTGTCTGTCAAAGTATTGTACAGTGGGTCTATATACTGTATATAAAAGCAAGCTTTCCTAGGGTTATTCTGTTATAATATATAAATGAGAAGGCAAAATAAAAAACACAACTAATGTAAATAAACAAAAGGACATCACTGAAAAGTATGTACACTATTCGACAAGGAATGCATTGAAATGACCTTTTCATCCAACAAGAATGCAAATAAATTCAGTGTCTTCTCAAGTATTACCAATTTCCAGCTAAGGTCAGTAAACCCCCCAAATGAGTATCTCTTTACAGTAAATACAAACAAGATCACCACAGACGCACAAACACGTTTCCACTCCGATGAGACCACCGCTCTATAGACGAGGATTCATCCGTGTGAGAACCCGGTTGGCTTTTTGAAGGACAGTGAAGGCCTTTTACCAATGGTTAATTCTTAACTGGCACATAAACTGACCAAAATACATTATGATAGAAAGGTATCTGTATTTCTTAAAATATAATCTCTTACACAAAAAGACAGACAAAAAAAATAAAGACCTTTTTTGTCATACCATTTTTTTTTCTTTCCTTTCTTTCCAAGTGCTGTCTTTCTCTTTTCTTAAATCCTGGCTTTGGCTTCTTGGAATGGGTTCGTTTATAATTCATAACATGAATTCTTCCCTTTAGTTTGAAAAGAGGAGAAGAGGAGAGGTGAAGACGAGGAGAATCCGATAAGTCTCTGAGGAAGGCTTCAGAGGAAGGAGTCGTCCGACGGCGGCGCGTACGAGAAGCCCAGGAAGGCGTCGTCCGCCTCCATGACACTGGCGTTGACGACGGAATGATCCAGGGACCAGCACACAGAGTTGGGCACCGTCTCGTCGGTGAACTCTGGGTCGAAGTTGGAGATGTCGTGATGAGAGGCCTGTTCCAGAAAAAAAAAAAAAATAAATAAAATATGTGGAGACAAATGTCAACACACAGGGGGGCAGCAGTAGCTCAGGAAGAGTGGTTGTCTGGCAACAGCAAGGTTGCTGGTTCGATCCCCGGGCTCCGCCTAGCTAAGTGTCGAAGTGTCCCTGAGCAAGACACCACCTAACCCTAACTGCTCCTGACGTGTTGGTTGTTACCTTGCATGGTTGGCACCGCCGTCAGTGTATGAATGGGTGAATGTCAGGCAACTGTAAAGCACTTAGGATGAAACCGCTATATAAATGCAATCCATTTACAAAAACACATACTCACTGAACAAACTAGCATCTGGCTAATATTTTTATCTCTTCATTGAAATATCAAGGGTCAGTTATATTTGCCAGACAGCCACTTCCTTGTTCCTGCAGTCCATTGGGTCATTTTCTTTTTTAAATATATTTTGTACATCGAACTGTGTTTGGTGGCATGTCAATCCTAGGCCCTCACACAACGACCACCACTGGTATGGTTACCCTATGGGAAATAAATAAAATAACATGAGATGTGGTGTTTACCACGTGAGGGATGAAGGGCGGCGGGATCCTCTTTTCTTCCAGGTCTTCCCAGTTTATGGAGAAGAAGAAGGGGTGACTTTGGATGTCCTTCTGCAATTTTTTTTTAATAATAATAATATATATTTTTAAATAATAATTACATATATGTATAAATGTATGTATATATATATGTTTTTGTTTTTTTTAAACACACATTCATGTAATTTAAATCTGGGTCTGGTTTACAATGTACTAGTTTATTTAATATTAAATACAATTATTTAATAGTAAATAAACAATTTATTTAGTCATTTAGCAGATGCATTTATCCAAAGTGACTTATGCTGCCTGGATAATAAAAGCATTGAGCCTCCAGTGGACCGAACGCACCAAATCCTGCACCAATCGAAAATGGTGCAGCAAAACGATCCCCCCCTTCAAGGAACCCAAACACCACTCACAAAGTCATTGCAGGATCCCAGCCGGTAGGTGCCGTCCTTCTCCAGCAGGCCCTGCAGGAGGTCCCAGGCCGTGGTGGAGGCCCCGTGGCGCATCACCAGCGGCTTGTGCAGGATGTTGTCGTACATCTCGTGCGTGTCCCTGCTGTAGAAGGGCGGCTACGCACACCACGGAAGAAGAAGAGGAAGAAGAAGAAGAAGAAGAAGAAAAGAACGAGGTCACATGGCCGGTTGGTGAGCCAGCGGAGAATGAACGGTGTGTTCTGTTACATTTCGTGTCAAGCTTGTGTGTTGAACACCGTTCCGCTATCGGCATTCTGGAACAACTTGTAATAGAAAAAAACTAAAACTAAAATAATAAAACAAAATAATACAAAGTCACTGAAAAGTAGCGACATTTAAAGACATTTTGAAATTAGCTTAATTTTTGAGAATGCTAGCTTTCTCATGTTCACTGTAAAAAGCGTCCACTCAATGGAACATTTATATTTAAATCTGATAAAGATTTGTGAAACACACAATAGGTTTTGGGTTAGTGCACAGGAGAACTGAACGACTTTTCGCCTTTTGTTCCTTAAAACATAAAACATGTATTATGCTAGCTTCAACGTGCAAACTTACAAGGCCAAAGAGCATCTCGTAGAGAACCGAGCCCAGGCACCACCAGTCCACCGTGTTGTCGTAGGGCTGCTTCCTCAGGACCTCTGGGGCTAGGTACTGGTGGACACCACACAGGGAATACACGGCATTCAGACACGGCTCCGCAGAGTCGTAGGAACACCACACAGCAATAACACCAGCACCAGTTTTTCATTATCCTGCATTTTTTTAATAAGAGTGCCCCCCCCCTCACCCTCAAAGAATAAGCAATAAAAGTACTCCAGGAAAATGTTAGTCATACTATGCGGGTTTGGGGCACAAGCCCACAAGGGTACACAGTGCGTCCCCACAAAAATGTTGGTTGATCATGTTGGTCACACTTTAAAGTGACACTTATTAAGACAAACATCGCGGGCGTATGAGACACAAAGGACCCCACGATACCTCGGGTGTCCCGCAGAACGTGGAGGTGGTATCCGTTTGGGAAATGCCCTCCTTGCACAATCCAAAATCTGTCAGCACTATGTGGCCCTTTAGCAGCAGAGAGAGAGAGGGAGAGAGAGAGAGAGAGAGAGAGAGAGAGAGGAGAGAGAGAGAGAGAAAGAGAAAGAGAGAGAGAGAGAGAGAGATAGAGAGATGGGGAGGGGGTGGGGGGAAGAGACAGGGTAATTTTTAGACAGCGTGTGCCACACAAGTGTTGCATTATATTCTCCAGGGACTGAGGCAGTCATTGTTGCCAGGGAATGTTGGCCAGAGAGAGAGCACAGCGCCACCCCCCCCCCCACCCTCCCCTCTCATCAGCCTGCCCACTGTTTCCTCACCCCCCTCAGTACCGCCAGCCAAAGCTAACTACGATCACGCAAACACCCTCTGTCTGAAACAGGAACTAGCGGCGGTGGCTACGGCTGATGCACGCCATGATGGGCAGTTGGCGGGGGGCGGGGGGCGGGGCGGGGGGATTTGCACATAACCGTCGTATTTTTAGTTTCGTCGAAATTCTTGAATAATGCGTCAGTGGATCAGGAGGTAGAGCTGTTGTTTGGTTGTCTGGCAACTGGAAGGTTGCTGGTTCAATCCCCTGAGCCCAGGTGTCCTTGAGCAAGGCAAACCTACCTGCTCCCGACGAGCTAGCTGTTTTGCCTTGCACAGTTGACAGTGCCATTGGTGTATGAATGAGTGTAGGAATGGGTGAATATGTGAGGTAATATTGTAAAAGGGCTATATAAATGCAATACATAATGTTTTTGATGCCATTATATGCCTGCCCATTCGATTTGGCTCCTATTGCGCTCCTGTGTTGCCTCCCAGGGTTTCTGCCCTCTGGGTTTTGGGGGGAGACTTTGCTTGCCCCTCAGAAGGGCTTAGGGGTATCCTGTTATGTGGGCCCTTGGAGATCGAGGGCTGTGATTAGAGGTGATTAAGGGCTTTACCAATAAACCCGACTTGACTTTTGACATGAAATTAAATTGTGCGGTTTTTATCTTACGGTCTTCTGAAATTATGTCAACAAAGCACAACATAACTCAGCAATACACACTATACTATAATATAAATACCATACTATAGGATCACTGTACTATATTATACTACGCTATACTATATGATAAATAAAGAAATTGATTTATGCTGGAACTTTTGTCATTGTTAAATGACAAAAAAAGTATCTAACCCATTTTAAAACTTACTTCATAATCAAGCAGGATATTTTCTGGCTTCAAGTCTCTGAGGAAAAACAAAAGTAAAAAACATAAGGAGGCAGATGTTAACATGAGCACACCAAACACACAGGCAATCTGGGGACACTTATACTGAGGGATATTACATTTGTATAACTTAATCTACATGACATGCGTGACGAGAACTCTGCCCCGATGACATGTGATTGCAAGTACCGGTAATTAAAAACAACCCAAAAAACCCTTGAACGTGGAAATGTGGGGGTTTATAGATGTATGACACACACACACACACACACATATACATACACACACACACATACCTGTAAACAATATTGAGAGAGTGGAGGTATCCCAGAGCACTCGCCATTTCGGCAATGTAGAACTTGGCTCTGGGCTCGGGAAACGTTCTCTCTTTTTGGAGATGGAAGAAAAGCTGGAATGAAGAAGGCCTCCGGTTAATTCATGTCACCAGACGGGCCGCGGCAACGCTGCGCCTAGTGTCGCGCTGACGCTGCAGTTCAAACCAAAGGCATTAGCCATGACATTGCTGGCTGAGTGGCTCGCACTTGAGTTCCTGCATGCATTGTGCGCGCGAGTTCCACTCCATGAATGCACACTACTGCCACGACTGGATGAGTTACCGAAGGGCTAAAAACACCACAGCCTCGCTTTAGTCAGCCAGGCCCCAGGCTAATAGAGAACATGTAATAAGTGCAATTAATCAATAAATGTTCTATATTTAACATGGCATTTATGGGGGTCTACATCTATATCGGCGGTAAACTTAAAAGCTCTACACAGAAATGTCTTCGGGGCAGAAATGTGGAGACATTTAAGAGCATGTATAAACCACGCAATAGCATTCGGCATTCCCCTAAGAAATGCTCGCCATACAACAAATTCCACGTGTACACACAGCAGAAACAAAACGTGCGTCTCTAATATGTATTGAGAAGCATCCAGAGCTACAGGAGCATACAGACTAGAGCCATATAGAGAACAACTAGCAGGCAGATCACAGTCACAGAGACATTGGGCCATATCTCCAGCGGAACGGCCACAGAAAAACCCAGCACTGAGCCGCCCAGCCCGGCCTCACCAGACCCGGGAGCATGGTGGAGGAAGTCGGGTTATAGGAGGCGGGGTCAAGTCAAACGGCGACGTGGCTCGCATGGTGTAATGTAATCACAGACAGACTCCAGTACTGAAATACTCACTAGGAAACACCCTCCTTCAGCCCAGTGCAGAGGTCCCCCACCCCGCCACCCCCCATCCAACATCCAGCCCCGCCTGCTTTCAAAAAGGGTTTACAACACACATCCTGCGGTGGGGCTATTCTGGGTCTACCTTGTGCCCGGTGAGTCATTGCCGGCAACGTGCGCGGCGCCAGGGACTGTGTGTGTGTGTGTGTGTGTGTGTGTGTGTGTGTGTGTGTGTGTGTGTGTGTGTGTGTGTGTGTGTGTGTGTGTGTGTGTGTGTGTGTGTGTTAGCCTGTATGGTTGGTTTGAAAGTGAAACGACTCACTTCCCCCCCGTTGATGAAGTCCAGCACGAAGTAGAGCTTGTCGGCGGTCTGGAAAGAGTAGTGCAGCCCCACCAGGAAGGGATGCTTCACGTTCTGCAGCAGCACGTTTCGCTCGGCCATGATGTGCTTTTGCTAAAAGCAACAAACAAGCAGATTTAAGGGAAACATTCACCAACTAAAATTCGATTTAATTCTTCTGACATTCCCCCCCATCAGAACTATTGTCTACTCCAGCCAAATGGCCCATGGACGCTAATAGTGGGTGCTGTTAGCCTACCAATATTGTGCAAAAAGTGACATTGAAACAGTCAAAAAGCAGAAACTAACTGCATCATTAATGAATGGTCCATGGTCCAGCGTGCCACCAAACAGTTTGATTCCTAGCACATTCTCATGCTCACTGTATTCAATGGCGCTTTGGAATATTTATATCTAAAGCTTATAAAGATTTTGGAAACACACAATGGGGTTCGGTTTAGTGCAGAGGAGAACTGAACGGCTGCTTTTCGTTTCACAAAACATAAAAATAAAAGTATGCTAGCTTCAAGGACCTTTTAAGGGATCCATAAACTGAAACTCTTAGCTTAGCAGGACTTCTATGGTTCCAGGTTAAAGGTGACATCTGTACCAAGGAATTACCTCTCTTCGGTTGAGGATAACCCGTTTCTGTAAAACTTTGATGGCGTAATATTTCCCGTCGTGCTTCCGTTTGGCGAGCAGAACCTTTGTCCCAAGACAGAGAGAAAGCACACACACGACAACGGATGTCTATCAACAATAAAGCGATACAATCCCAGACTCTCACTTCCTCCACAACAAAGACCATTACACACAGACGTAGAGCCATTGCCAAGACAACAAAATAGCCACGGAAAGAAGAAGTTCAGTTGTTTTAATAGTTCCAAAGACATACAAAAAACGTGTAATTTGAAAGGGAAACACCAGAAACTTTGACGAATTTGTTTTTGTGATTTCCATGCAATGAAAGTGATTAACCGTTTTGAGCATTTACATTTCAGATTTGTCAAATCAGTTCATTTATTACCAACATGAGTGCAGTGCAGACACAATATTGACATACCTTTCCAAAACTGCCCTTTCCAATGACTTTTAAAAAGTCAAAATCTGTAGGCTTGGCACTGTGGTAAAACAAATGAAAGCAAACAGAAAATACGTTCAATAATGAATAACGGTTAACACTGGTAACCATCTGTTACAGCTTTAAGTAATTAGGAACATTTGAACTATTAATTGCTATGATGATTCATGCACTGCGAATTTGATAGGGACGTACTGAGGATTGGCAGATGGTCCAAGGTTAATGTTTCTGGAGGAAGAGTTGCTCTGTAACACACGATCAATAAACCATTAACTACCATGTGTAAGCACTTAAGCTGCAGTAAAATATCTATCCATTTTATAAAATTAGTATGACTTCAATGGACTAATAAGAACCAGAAAAATGGATTAACCACTACAATTCATCATTTAACACAGCTCATTAGTGCTGTATTTTATAAATATATCATTTACGAAATATACATATACCCCGAGTCACATACTTTGTCGTCCTCGTCCTCTGAGAGATCGGAAAGGTTTTGGGGATTTGTTCATCTGCAGGAAGTCTCTCACATCCTGGCTACAAATCAAAAACATCAGAGTCAACAATTGTCACGTGTTAGGATCTGAGAGTAGCAGACCGCCGCCACCACCACCATCACTACACAGCAACAACACCATCACTAACACCTCCATCTTAGTCAATGTAGTGACTGTATTTGTACTCACTGGTGGTAAAGTTCCGGGTTGGAGACGAGTCGCTGTATGAACTCGTGGAGACCGGTTCTCCTTTGCTTGATGAACTCTGACACATGATGGACAGAAGATGATCGGTAAACCCATTGAAGATACTGCAGATGCCTCATATGAGTTAGATGATCATATGGAATAAACCGGAAGAAAAACAGCATACCTGGATCAAAGTTATCCCCAAATATCCTCTTTGCTGGAATTTTCAAGTTCATAGACGGAAACTGTTTTTTTAACTGCAACAGAGACAAAAAGGAAACGTAAAAGGGACAAAAATAACAACATATCATTACATTTGAGAATTTCTATATAATAATATATAATCAGCTTTCTTTCCAAATGTTTGTAGAATGACAACTATAGCACTGCAACTGCAAGACTTGCATAATGTTCTTTGCACTATTTGGTTCGATAAAGGCATTTGATTGCTTTATACTTGTACCTATACCTACTGTGCAGCACCAATAAAGTAGATTTTAACCTAATGTAACTTAATGTAATCTAATCTTATGAATAGGATTCAAAGCTAAAAGGATGCCGTCAGCCATGGGAACTCCCAGGACCGCAAGGTAGGGCACTGACATTGGAGACAATTAGGCAACAATCAACCAATTAGCAAACAGCGTGAGCTAGTTTAACGGAAGGACCCACCACGTTGTACAGCTTATCAAACTCTGCGTAGCGCCTGAAGACGAACCACTCACGTCTTCCCACACTGACCATCACTTTGTAAACCTGCACAAAGAAAAGGAATAGAAAGAAGAAACTCAAACTTCAAACTCTCATTATTGTTATTAAACGACCAAAATGAACACTGGCAGTAGCTAAGGAGTTAAGAGCGGGCTGGCAACAAGAAGGTTGCTGGTTCGATCCCAGGGCTCCACCTAGCTAAGTGTCGAGGTGTCCCTAAGCAAGACACCACCTAACCCTAACTGCTCCTTGGTTGTTACCTTGCAAGGTTGACACCACCGTCGGTGTATGAATGGATGAATGTGAGGCCATACTGTAAAGCGATTTGGATAAAAGCGCTATATGAATGCAATCCATTTATCATTTACTATTTATAGAGCATTTGAAGCTATGGGTGATTTTGTGTGTCTTTTAAACTTGCCGTGCTTGAAAACACACCACCCTACCTCGGAACACAAGGCTATGCCGCGTCTCAAGTGAACAAACGTACAAACGAACAACGTAACACAGTGTGGGTCAAAAAGTTTGTTAGATTTTTTGTCACATGAGTGAAGTTGCGTTCAAAAGACGTCCGACTCACAGTGTAACGTTTCTTTTTGTCTCGCTGCTCATTGTAGCAGGGTATGCTGACGTTGGGACCGTTGGGTCCCAACGGTCCATCCTTGTCGTCCTGCACGTCCATCCTTGTCGTCCTTCAGAGGTCAGAGGTCAGGTGTCGAGGATGCATGCAGCGGTGTATTGGGAGGTTGCAGGTCCAGGTTCCGGCTCGTCCGGTGGCGTCCAATGGTGTTCCAGGATTTGGCGTCATGTGCTGAAGTGGGACTGGCCCGGCCCCATCTTGAGGTCACCGCAAAAAGGAAACAAACAAAAAAAATATATATATATTTTTTTTAATCACAAATCATTCAACCATCCATCTCACATTACTTTACTGTAATGCAGCCTTTAAAACAAGGGAAAGACAACTTAGACAACACTATGCCATGTCAACATATTTCGATATGATTCATAGTATACTATGATTCATACTATGATTCATACCGTCACCATGGAACCAGTGATTGTGTCCCCTCTGTACGACACAACAAAAATCAACTCTTTGTCTCTCTCTCTGGCATTGTCTTTTGTGCAGGGCAGTGATGTCATCTCTGTTTGTTCAGTTCTCTCTCTCATTATCCCCCCCCCTCATTATCCCCCCCCCCCCCCTTCTCTCTCATCTCACCAACATGCCACAGTTGTTGGGCTTTTTAAAATTGTATTATTTTTTTTACTCCTTTCACCACCGGTGCTGAACCCATCTGGATAAGTGTGATTGCATGCAGCTCACGTGTGCGTGTGTGCGTGTATATGTGTGTGTGTGTGTGTGCGTGCGTGCGTGCGTGTGCGTGTGTGCGTGTGGCAGGCATTTTAAAGAGTGCTCCTTTTTAAAATGCGTGACGGTCTCTCTTTCCCCCATGCCTTCTTCTCACTGCTAGTCTCGCCTTCTATTTTCCTGTATCTCTCACGCCACCGCATTCATAGCTTTCTTTGAGTGGCTTTCACTTTCACCCTCTTATAAATGTACACATAATACTGTGCGACTCATTTCTTTGCCTAGAAGCTCTTCACACACCCTATGTGTTTAAGTAAATACGTTGTTGTCGTTCTCAAGTTCATGAAACAGTTTGCTCCTCCTTCTTCCCAGTCAAAACACCTTCAAAACTGAACATCGTCAGCAGACATTTGAGTATTGACTGTACCAGTCAGTCAGTCATTCAGGCTGGCAGGCAGGCGGTCCAGATAACCAGGCAGCAGCCTATCTTAGCCTCCGTTCCAGGAAGTCAAATCGGCCCAACGGTGAATGCCTCACCGGTGTGCTATTGACATGTGTTTTGACATTCCGCGCATACCTTTGTTGTAAGAAATCAGCTCTCTATCTCTGGTCCGGCCCGGCCCCATGCGGCAGGCCGACAAAGCTGCTTCCAGAGGGTGGAATGCGGTGACGACAACACCACACCAGACCACACCCACCTCACCCAGCTCCCCGACACACAGCCTGGCGCTGGTGGGAACCAGTTGTTGGGGAAGTGCTCCTGATTAATGGGAGGCAGCTATGAGTACTACGACTACATCGGGGTGTGAATCGATTTCTCGATTCTCAGAGGTCACGACAAATCATGATTCGATTCAAAATTTGATTCTCGCGTCACTACATAGGGGTGCTAATTTCAGCATCTGATCCGGTCCACTGTGCACTAAGAAAGGCAGTGTGGATAAACTTTGTGTCAGAAAGTGTGTATAAGATTGTCGTTTTTATGTTACGAAAGGGTTACCTGATCAACTGAGCAGTAATCTAAACACATAAATACACATAACCTAAGACAAAAGGAACAGAAATGCTGACATAAAAAAAGAAATCTTGATTTTTTGAAGTTGTGAATCAATTCAGAATCATGATTCTTACATGAATGAATCGTTCCATACACGCCTACTTAAGAGTGCTACTTATGTTATGAGTACAGTCAACCGCCCCCAGAAAGGTTGGCTTTGCTTGTGCTGACAAGCTCAGATATGCGCTGGGCGACAAGAGAAAGGATTTAAAAATAGGTTTCTTCCTGCTCAGGTCAAACACGCGTGCCCGCTGGTGGACACCCTGGGAGAGGATGCTGTTCATCAATTTTGAATAGCGCTTGCTTTGATTGTGTGTGTGCGTGTGCGTGTGTGTGTGTGTGTGCGTGTGTGTGTGTGGAGGTAGAGCGGATGTATGTTGCTGTAAAGATTGTAAATAATGTGGATATTTGATTATTTCCCCCCAATTGTGATATTGTGTGATATTTGTATTGTTCTGTTGCACATTCCGCTGGGCATCGCCACTTTTTCATTTCACTGCATATTCTGCATGCGTATGTGACCATTAATCTTGAATCTTGTTGTTCAATCCCCAGCTCTCTAGGTGTCACTGAGCAAGACACCTAACCCCAACTGCAATAGATATATCTATATCTATATCTATATATAGGGGCTATAGATATACAGATCTACAGATTCCAACACTTAGGAAACGCGTTTATTAATTTGTGAATTGGCCAAAGCAGGTTGACACATCTTGGCAAAGTACCAGCAGACACCAACACAGCAGTCGTCACCGTGGCCTTCTGACAGAGGGAAGTGAAATCAGAGATACCAGGAGAATCAGCAGGACTCACCCCTACCTCACGTGCCAGAGACCTGGCCTGTCTGGACCGAAGCCTCACTCTCACATAGAGACATCCACTGTTCTGTCTCCAGTCTCCAGGCTGAACGTTACCTCAGATCACCGCCACCCCTCTCCAACACAGGACCACTTCCACCCATTAGGGTTTCGGTACAACAACCTGGGGTCACTTGGGCCTCAACCACACAGGCGGAACAGAAAACAGAACTTCTGCTAAATTCTTCCACACAGCCGATGTTACACAGAATCAGCACCACATCCGGTTCTCATCACAATGGATTTGAGAGACATACAATTTGGTGTGCTTAGTCCTTAATTCAGGACTGTACACACCAACAAGTCTGTGGAAGTATAAAATCCCCTTTGGATTTCCTTAACATGAACCTACAAGTCATAAAGCACTTTAACATAAGGTTCCTGAAGATGAACATATAAAGTCCATGCATGTGCCTGCTGTAGGCCTACTGGGATTGCAGTGATGTGCCTTTACTGCCTTCTCAAAGCCCAGAACACATGGTGGCAATTGCAACTGTGTTGGTGTGACTGCAAATATTTGAGTCTGTGCATGCATGGAAGGATGCATCAACATGGTAAAGGAATAAAAAAAAAAAGTCTATACTGCCTTTTAGGTGAGGTTAGAGCAAAGCCATTACTTGTCCTAACATGGGCCACATCATTTGCACAATGTAGGGTTAGGTTGGCATTTATATGAATGCCAACCTAAATATGAATGCTCGAAAACAGCTCTATTCTTATCTTCAGGTACCACAGTGATATATTGCTGCCTCTCCTTCAACAGATAAAAGCGTCTGCCAAATGCCCTAAATGTAAATGTAAATGTAAATATAAATGTATACTTATGCATGTTTTCCTATGCAATGCAAACTGTGCTGCAGAGGATCACACATGGGGATCACAAACGTAACCCAAATCACCTTTTTCAGAAAACCAATGGGAAGAAAAGCAAAAGGAGTGTTGGATACAAATGCAGACATACTGTACATATGGAGAGGTTATGTTAAAATGAAAATGAAAGGAGACCAACAAGTGGCTGCTGTAAAAGTTACACCGAAAGCAATGTTGACATTATGTCATATATATATATATGTATATTAAGACGTGTAAACGTGCTAAAGGGTAGTAGTTAGTGACCCATGATGATGTCAACAAAGTGATCCGTAAGGGAGGGTAACACAAAACATGACATACCTCACAAAACTTGGCACCGGACTGACTCCAACTTCCAGTGATCCAGTGAAACGTGGATTGTGGAGCGACGAGATCCGTAGTGCAACACCAGCAAACAGTGTTTGTTTTTTTTACTAAAAGCACAGCGTGTACTTTCTAAACAAGTCCGAGTGCTCCTCCTGACGAGCAGGAAACGTCCAGCCCGCCGCGCAACTTCCAGTGCAGTTCGTCACGGGACCCGCAGTGAACACATCCCGAGGACCGGTGGGCGCACAACAGCGACCCCTATCGGAGGACGGAGGGTATTGCACGTTATGATGCAGAAACCTTGTGAGGATAGAAACTACAAGTGAAGTACATTCGTGTACGCCTGTCACTCAATTACCGGCGCACCAATAATAAGTCAAGGTTTATTTTTTAACACTACTAAAAGCAGAAAACGTGTAAGTCAGTAACCATGCATGAATGTACGGGATGTATGTGAATGCTACATTACATTATCTTTCATAATTATGTGCAATATTCTTAATATTCTTTTTATCATGTGCAATGCGTCCTCTTACCATTATTATTATTAATATTATTATTACCCTTTTATTACACTTTAAGTATTGCCAAATTGTTTTTGCGGACTGAATATCTTATCTTACCTCTATTGTTATACTTCTCCTAGGACTTAGACTTACTGTAAATTTGTAAATCTGTTATTTTATTTGTATTATTCTACTGTTTATTTCTCTATTGTTTTATTCTATTGCTATGCAACCTGGCACAAGAATTTCCTTCGGGAAGTTCTTATCTTATCTTATGTGTGTGCGTATGTGTGTGTGTGTGTGTGTGTGTGTGTGTGTGTGTGTGTGTGTGTGTATGTGTCTGCGTGTGCATGTGCAAAGCCAGTGTTAAATATTTCAATATTTAGCGACTAAACAATATATTTCAATAAATGTATGTCGGATGCATTATTATGAGCGTAATATTCAAAGGGTCATATTTGACTGTGTAACAATTCATGTCACCAATATTATTTCGTAATGTTGCAAAGTCCCCCTTGTCCACAAGGTGTCAGTATATCCCCATTTACTGAGACACACGCGTCGCCTTGTGCGCTCTACCTGCACTTTTACATGTTTTGTAGTCAATATATTTCATATAATAATAATATATTTTCGCAACTGAATCTAGGGATTAGCTCTGCCCCCCCTTTTTTTATTTATTTTTTTAATGTATGCCCTTTTTCATTCATTATACTTAACAAGTTTTTCCTGAACGCCACCCTATACACACACTATTTGAACGAGTTTAGTATTACCTAGAGTGGACAACGAGCTCATTTTATGCTCTAGGTTCGCCTTATGAATAGAGCTTTTCTGCGGAGAGGTGACAGACAAGAAAGGTACTATGATTTAAGGGTGTGTGTGTGTGTGTGTGTGTGTGTGTGTGTGTGTATATGCATGTGTATGTGTGTGTATATGCATGTGTGTGTGTGTGTACGTGTGCGTGTGTGTGTGTTTTCGTACGTGTATGTGTGCGTGTGTGCGCACTTTGACGCGCGTCAACGTGATTGGCCGCTGCAATCCCCCCTCCCCCCCCCGCCCCCGCCCCCGGGGGACACTCCACGCCCCGCCTCCCCTCTTTCTATCCTGACCAATCAGACGCCAGGCCGCCTGCGCAGATTCAAACCAGGAGGAGGCCGGCGCGGGATTCGGATTCTGATCTGCCGCGGGACGGAGTGTCGGAGTGTATTTATTACCAGTGTGATCGCGACCTCTGCTCTAGATATATATATATATATATATATGTATATATATATATACAGACGCCTTCTAATAAACCCTTTGACGCAGTAGTCGGGACATATATATATGGAGATATTTATACACAAGAACACGCATTTGCAGGATATTGAATGATTAGAAGGATTACGCCGCAATGCATGCAGTTGTGCACAATGTAATGGACCTGCTTTCTGGACGCATGTCTGAATGAACGCCGGACATCATCATCATCATCAGTTCCTATGGACTTCTAGAACTTCTTCTCTTTCTCCTGTGTATGAAGCAGCTGCTGTGGGTTGTCATGGAAATGGACAACAGTGCCAAGTCCCGCAGGTGAGCGCATCGTCACGTGTATATTGACGGCACCCAAGCGCAACTCTGTAGCTGTTCCTCGGTGTGCGAAGTGCGTCCCTTTGTCACTATGTCAGATGCACTGTGTCGTATCAATGCGATCCGATACAATGTGGATGTCAAAGCAATAGATGTGCTCTGGGGCTCTCTGGGTGCACCTGCAGAACACAAGAGGACAAAGACAAAACATAGACACAGTGGAGACGAAGACTTCCCAATTCTATTCTACCAGCAGGTCACCATCTTAACTACCCTGCCCTACTTGTTAAATAGATAAATGATATTGGGGTTTTTTTTCCTTTGTCAAATAAATAGCATGAGCTATTTCTAAATAGAGGATGTAGCCCAATAACATCTAAATACAGCCACACACACACACACACACAGACACACACTAGGCTGAAAGAGTTTTGTTTCTCCTTTGTAGGCTATATTACCATTTTATGCTTTTTAGCCAAATACAAGTAAGTATAATAATACAAATATTCATAACAGCCATAATAATAATAATCATAATATCATGATACATGCATGTC
This sequence comes from Coryphaenoides rupestris, assembly GCA_002895965.2. Lineage (NCBI taxonomy): Eukaryota > Metazoa > Chordata > Actinopteri > Gadiformes > Macrouridae > Coryphaenoides > Coryphaenoides rupestris. The sequence continues at coordinate 294,124 of PIJE02000368.1, forward strand.
AATTGAATGATTTTGCAGGTCTGTCATGACTAAATGACTATCTAATAGGCCTATAACACATGTATATAAATGTATTAAAAGCATAAATAAATAGTTTGTTGCCCTAAGAAAAGACCAAAATAAGACAAGTGCACCATCATAATTTGCATGAACATGAATAAATCAATTAATGATGTATGCTCTGACTGATGCCTATGCACACATACAGGGCCATGACATAATAGGCTGTGAACAAGCTGTTCAGAGGCGCGTGTCAGCCCCCTCCCCGCACACACGCACACACGCACACACGCACACATACACTCACACACACAAACACACACACACACATGCACAAACACACATGCACACACACACCACCTCTGTGTTCACATCTGAACGAAAACAAGTGGGGCGGGGGGGTGGAGGACATAAAAAAACAAAATCCCACCCCCACCCCCCTGCCCACTCCCAGCAGGAGGTCTGACCCGGGACATCCTGGTAATGTTCAATATAATGCAGATGCTACAATGCCTTCCATGAGTCCAGCAGGACTGTTCTTTTTGTGTGTGTGTGTGTGTTGTGTGTGGTGTGTGTGTGTGTGGTGTGTGTGGTGTGTGTGTTGGTGTGCGTGTGCGTGTGCGTGTGTGTGTGTGTCTGTGGACAAGGTGGCAGTGGAAGTAGCTCATCTCTCATGTGGTGTATTGTAGAAAATGATATCGGAGGACACTAAATGTATCATTGAATAAAAATACAAACTGTACATCATGTGTAATGTAACGTCACACACTCTTGGTCGGCCTCGGACCATTCCTACTCCCTCCCTCCCCTCCCCTCCTACCTCCTCCTCTTCCTCCTCCTCCCAGGGACACGTTCACCTCCAGAGGAGAAAGAGCCTTTTGATGTGGGAGCACCACTCTCTCTCTCCCCGCCCTGCCTGCTCTGGGACGGGGGAGAGAGAGAGAGAGAGAGAGGAGAGACCAGAGTTCCAGGCCTCACGTCTCATTTTCTCATTGCTGTGCCTGGTGTGTGCGTGCATGGTGTGTGTGTGTGTGTGTGTGTGTGTGTGTGTGTGTGTGTGCGTGTGTGCAGTGGTTATTAAAGTGGTGTAAATCATCCCAGTAATCGACCTTGAAGAAGGTGTTACCCAGCAACAAGTTTCATACCAACCCCGCCGAGATGCTCTGTAATTCTTTCCCATGGTTTTTATGGTTACCATAGTTACAGTACACTGTAATAAAAATAATAATAATAATAATCCTGAGCATGCCAAACTGTGTGGGCTGAGGTGACATCATAATATGTGGTGTGGCATTGGTTGGCAACTCCACACAAGAACTTCTCAGTAGTACACACACAGACACACACACACACACACACACACACACACACACACACACACACACACACACACACACACACACACCACACACACACACACACACACACACACACACACACACACACACACACACATTCATCAACCCAGAGGAGGGTTTTTAGCTGCTGTTGGTGTGGCTTGAGTATACTGTACTGTAGGAGGGCAGTGCTTAACATAGGTTTTGTTGTGATATTTCTACTACAACGCAACTGCTACCGGTATGCAGTCTTTGGTCGTAGTTGTAGCCAAGCATGTTTCCCTTCAATTTGCTGAGACGACCCATGTTGAGTTATTTGACTTTCTAACACACACACAGTCAAAGTCAAAGTGTTTTATTGTCACATGCTCTTCATAACACAGGGCCGTTCTGAACAGTGAACTTCTTGTGACATGGCAGGTGACGGTACGCAGAAGAGTAGTCAAAAAGATAAAATATAAAAGATAAAATATTTGTATATATGTACTGTATCTATTGGAAATATATACATGTATATGAAAAAATTACATATATATACATACATATATATATATACATAATACGATAATACACCTTTAAGCATTATGGAGCCTATGTGGTTATAAAACTGGTAGAATGCCTGAAAATGTATTTATAAAATATTTTCTAATGGTATTACGGAAAATGGTATTATATATGACAAAGTTATTACACTTTTATACAAAGAAATGACATGTGAAGAAATGCCCATCGGTGTAGTTTTGATAGTTTGGTCGGTGTAGTTTCACTGATTTGACTCTTGTTTGAAAAGTTTGAAAGTGTTTGTTTGAAAGTTTGAAACATGTTCCACTGACAACCTCCTTTATCTTCTAGCGAGGACGACGATGAAGAGCGACACTCGACGGACCCTGAGAGCAAAGAGAAGGGCAAGGACAAGCGCTCTCTGTGTAAAGTCAAGTGGTCTCGGGACGAGGTAGGCGTCTGTGTGAAACAGTGCATTGTAATGATACACTTTTAGTTTTGTTTCCGGTGTGCCCAAATCTTGTACTATACACTAACTAAAATGTGGTTTGATTTTAGAGGTTGGTATCTTGTATATAAAACTCGTTCTCTCTCTTTGTTTCTTCCCAGGATGACAAACTGAAAAAGTTGGTCGAGCAGAATGGCACTGACTCGTGGAAATTAATAGCCGGCCATTTTACCGTAAGTACAGCCCCCCTGCTGTATGGACTGGGCCTGTATGGACTGGGATGTTGTAATTACTTCACTTACGTCCATCTTGTTGTCGTTGCTGGAAATGTCAATTTTTTGGTACTGAGTACAAAGCTGTCTGTGTTTGGTTAGCTTATCGCATTTAAACAGTGATATTGACTTAATGAGACGAGATTCGGACCACTGGCCAAATGGAAACGTTTTTGATAGTAATTAGGTCAGGACCAACTGTATGATGTAATTTGATATTATTTGATTATTCAAGATTGGAGGTAGTTGGAGAAGCTGCTGCACAATGCTTAGTGAACACGGTTGCAACATAATGTGCATCATATGAGCTACCTAGATTTAGCTAGTTGTAGTTGTACTTTCGTTTCAGTTTTGAATCAGTTCTGAATTTGTTTAATATTCCAGCTGAACACCAGCCATCACATCATTTGATAGTTATTAAACCACATTTCATAACATTTACTTTTCAATTCTCTCTCGATGCATATCCCTGAACCACACCGCACACCACCCACGGCCCATTAGCCAGTGGATGAACCATTAGCATTTATTTCATAGCCAATTAGCGACGCAACACAATAAGCGCTAAGAGTGTGTGTGTGTGTGTGTGTGTGTGTGTGGGGGGGGGGGGGGGGGGGTCTCTGGCGGCACGGTGATTAGCATGGCTGGGTGTTATCATGCCACAGCTGTCAGAGCTGCAGGCAGGCGGAGCTGGAGGCCGCTGCCGGTGGTGGTTACAGGTGGCGGGTGGTGTGATGATGTCTTGCTGGCGGTGGTGTATAATGGCGACGGTGGTGGTGGTGGTGGTGGTGGTGGTGTCATCCTGTCACAGGGGAGGACAGATGGCCAGTGTCAGCACCGCTGGCAGAAGGTGCTCAACCCAGAGCTGGTGAAAGGGCCCTGGACAAAGGAGGAGGATCAGAAGGTAAGAGGAGCCGCTGGGTGTGGTTCAACTCCTCCACCTCCAACCCCCCCCCCTCCCCTCCTCCTCCTCCTCCTCCTCCTCCTCCTCCTCTGGGTGGAGGTGAGGGGAGTAACTGATCGGGTGTAAGCGATAGAAGTCGAAGTAACTGGCAGGACAATAAAAGTTGGCCTACAGTCAGACGGAGGGAGGAGGAGAATGTACAAAGAAAGTAAAGTAAATAAATCTGTTACCCTCCTCCACGCCAAACAGACAGGACAGACAGGTTCCCGCCAAAAGTACCGGCCGGACAGGTTTCCCGCCAAAATTCTCAGCTTTTCTTGGCGATGCAAACGCTCCACTACCTCATGACTTTATACAGCTCAGACTTTCCAGGTCTCTGGTTTTGGAGAGGCCAGCTCCCCTTGTTCAGACTGCGGGCCCATATCTATCTCCGTGCTGCAAAGCAAAACCAAAACCAAAACAGCGTTTTCCTTATATGGCACGCGGCTCTGACGGAATGTGAAGAATTTCATCATCGTCTTTTTTCCCGCCTCTGATGTTGGAATCACAACGGAAACACACACACACACACACAGACACACACAGACACACACACACACAGCTATCAATAATGCGAACCGGTTGGATGACCTCATTGCATTTTTATGCTGTGACTCAAGCAGCCAACTTGGTCTGGGTGTTTTTCTACGTGAGTCTCATGAGCATTCATTCAACATTCATTCAAGCTGTTCCCTGTGGCAATGAATGTGCCAGTCCAGCATGTGTTTGTAATGAACCGCCATGTAAATAAGAACAAATAAACAAGGTGAATATTCATAAAATGTACATCAAATGTATTTTTTCTGAATGAGATTTTTTTTTCTCCTGGAATGAGAAATCTGGCAACTCCCTGGTTGCCATATTTGCCCTTAATGATGCTTTTCTACCGATTCCCCTCTGTACAGGTGATCGACCTTGTGCACAAATACGGGCCCAAGCGCTGGTCGGTGATCGCCAAGCACCTCCAGGGCCGGATAGGCAAGCAGTGCCGCGAGCGCTGGCACAACCACCTGAACCCCGAGGTGAAGAAGTCCTCGTGGACCCAGGAGGAGGACTGCATCATCTACCAGGCCCACAAGAGGCTGGGCAACCGCTGGGCCGAGATCTCCAAGCTGCTGCCCGGAAGGTCGGCACCGCGGTCATGCCGTGCAGACACGCTTTTATTTTAATTAGAGCATCATCACCGCCATCATCATCATCATCATCGTGTCATGTCCTTTTATATTTTTGATGAATAGTGTCTTTCTTTGCTTTGAAGGTGCATATGTTACACTATGGATGAAGTATTGTCTTTCGTGTTATTTAGATCAGGGTTCCTATGTGCACTATACTACTTCATGGAAAGCCTGGATTTTAAAAAGTTGTGTTCCAGTCATGGAAAACATATGGAAAATGTCCAAATTGATAAAATGTGCTGGGAAAATTGTACTAAAATGTCCATTGGAAAATGTAGAAAATATGCTTCAAATCATATTTCAGCTTTGCTTGGGGTAATGCCCCACACCACGATCACTGGTGGGCAAAAATAAAGGTTTGAGTTGCTAGGCGAAGACTGCTGATTAATGATTGGCTGATTGGCTGACGACCCAAACACCGTCAGCTCCACTTTTAGTTGCGCCTTCAGGAGTCGACGCCACCGAAGTTTCTTTGCTGCGACGTAAGGACTCAAGTGAATTACTAATGTCACTGATTTGACTTACTAACGCTGTCGTGATCATGTGTACTTTGTGTTAGACTTCGCTAATGAACGCTAGTTCTGTTAAACTTGTATTTCAGACCGCGTCTCTGAATCCCGGTCCACGAAATCCGCTTTGGTCTCAACGCGATCCACGAAATCCGCTCCGGGTTTTCCATTGGTTTCCTGGTATTACCATTAAACAAACGTAGCTTTGGATTGGATGCAATAATACTACAATTTATTTCACATTTATTATTTTATTTACTTAATTATTAGGCCAACATACAAATATATTATCAATTGAATACTACGTTTAGTGATAAGGATGTTCTACAGCGTACCACCATCATATTACCATGGTTACAATAGGTTAATAGCCTGTACAAGATTGTAAGTGACTCCTTAACACATCAAAATAATCATAACTACATATTTCATTGATGTATGGACCTCTAAACGATGTAAGGGTCAGTGATGAAAATATGAAGAAAAAAAACCACATTCTTGTGATGAAAATGAGCATGTAAATCTTTAACATTTTAATACTGTCATGTTCTATAATGTTACTAATTCAATAGAGATTAGGGTGGCCACTACTGACTGTTCATATGGCGAAATATGAACCTGTGTGAGCATAGAAAGATGATGGAAAATGTCCTGGAAAATAATATGAAAAAAACCTACGATGAGAATAAGTCCCGTAATCATAAATAATGAATACTGCAACTAAACTAAATTAATAATTACAATGATTACCTTTATATCAATTCAATACATCAAAAAATGTGTCTTTTATATCCCCTGCAGATGAGAGACGTGAAACTAAACATGGCCTTGTCCTTGTCTCGCACACACACACACACACACACACACACACACACACACACACACACTCACACTCTGTCCCCCAACAGGACGGACAACTCCATCAAGAACCACTGGAACTCCACCATGCGGAGGAAAGTGGAGCATGAGGGTTACCTCCAGGACGGCTGCAGACCCTTCACCTCCTCCTCCTCCTCCTCCTCCTCCTCCTCCCACCAGGCCAAGAGACGCCAGCACAGAACCTGTCCTCCTCCTCCTCCCCCACCTCCCCCATCAGACCACCACCAACAGTGTGACCACAGCCCCCTGGCCATGCCCATCCCCAACCAGGTTAAAAAACACACACACACACACACACACATACACAAACTCGCTGCCACAATTCCACGTCCACATATGATTTGTTTATTTTTGTATTAATTTGTAACGTTGTGGTGTATTAACGACACATTTACTGTCCCCGAGTGCTTCCAAAGTGTGGCCATTGGTCTGATAATGTGTGTGTGTGTGTGTGTGTGTGTGTGTTATAGATGGGTGGATATCCGTACGACCATCACAGTGGACACCTGATAGAGAGCCTGCTGGACAACTCTGGCTTCCTCTCGGTGAGTGTGTGTGTCTGTGTCTGCGTCCGGTGTCTCTGTGTTTCTCCGTGTCTGTGACTGTGACCGTGTCGCCTATTTTGATTAGTTCTTCTTCTCTTTCCTTTAATTTAAATGTACTAACCATTGTCTTCAAATCCAAATCTTAAAAGTCTCCTACTTTTGTGTTTTCCCCCGGACTGGAGGACGGCGAGATGATTCGACCCTCTGACCTTCTGATCTTCTAATTAATACATTTGTGAAACGCTCTCTTCTTCCTTTCCTGGTCTCCTTTCCTCCCTGCCTCCTCTACTTCCTCCTCCTCCTCCTCCTCTTCCTCTCTTGGTGTGTGTGTGTTGGTCTCTTCCAGCCGTGCTCCCTGGATGACCCCGACAGAGAGCAGCGAATCAAAGAGCTTGAACTGCTACTTATGTCGGCGGAGGCCGAGGTCCGTCGCCGCGACGACCAGCGTCGAGGGCCCCGCGTAAGCGCTCTCTCCCGCCGCCTCGAGTCGGCGCGCTGTAGTTTATGGCGTGTGCGTGTGCGTGTTTATTTTATTTTATTTTATTTTATTTTTTTGCTGTGCTTTAGTTTTGGAACGCGTCAATGTGATGTCTGAGCTGAGCGCTCACGTCACACACGCACCGCACCTCCGCTAGTAGTTTTAGCTTTTTGTAGCCGCCGTAGCCATAGCTAGCCTTCCTGTCTCCGCTCCTCTGCACGTCAGGGCTGTATGGATTGGCCCCCCGCCCCCCCCCCCCCCTCCCGACATCTCCCCATCCCTCCATTAGCATCATCTCAACCATTAGCCGCCGCTAGCTCTCGCTACAGCGCCCCACCAACACCTCCCCCTCACCCCTCCTCCCCCTCCATCATCGACTTCCTGTTTTATTCGTGCCTGTTGATTGGCTGAGCCTAAAAAGGGGATTCTACGGTGAATGTCTTTATCACACGTTCACGTACAATTCCAACACTGGAACGAATACAAACAGCAGTGCTATTAGTACTTTGGATGTCTTATAAGTGTGGATGTACAAATACAGATATCAGTGAAATAGACGGCGTACAAATAAATCAACAAATAAAGCCAAATTGAAAAACTAAAGAAAAGTGACTTTGCAAATGATTTGACCAAACTATTTCTTTAAACATTGGATCCCTACTTTGGCATGCACAGCATTGTCAATGAAATACAGTATTGGTACATCGGCAGTTATAACACACAGAAAAAGTGACTAAAAGTTTTGATCTCTCGTCAACGAGCCAACTGAACGGACACATAAAAGCCTTCATTTCCTCGAGTTGGACTCCACTACCCAGCATGCATCTGGCATGGCCTCGCCTCACCCCTGGTGGTGTTGATGTTCTCCACACACTGCTGTCCTGCTGACCCAATCTCTCCCCTCCCTCTCTCCGCCCCCATCCAGAGCTTGGAGCAGCAGCAGCAGTACCTGGCCTGGTGCGACGGCATGTCCGACGACACGCTGACCACCGCCGCCACCTCCACCACCTCCACCACCACCTCCACCACCAGCAGTAGCAGCAGCGGCAGCAGCAGCATGGAAGACCAGGCCGAGGCCGGGCCCTGGAGGGGGACCCCTGCTCCTCCTGCTCCTCCTCCTGCTCCTCCTCCTCCCCTGGGACAGCTCCCGGTGTCGCTCAGCATGTTCCTGGCGTCGGAGACCAGCACGGTGCTGTCCACCCTGCACGCTATCCCCGAGTTCGCCGAGACCATGGATCTCATCGACTCGGTGAGTGTGTGGGGGGGGGGGGTGTTACTGAGAGAGAGAGACAGAGACAAAGACATAGCTGTTAAATTGCTTAATTTAGAGCAGACTTTGTTGAGATTTATCTCTGACGCTTTTATCCAAGGCGACTTACAAAGAGTACATTTGTTGAAGGAGACAGCAATATATCACTGTGGTACATAAAGATAAGAATAGAGCCGGTTTTGAGCATTCATGATTGCTAGGTTGCCTGCATAATTGCTGGGATAGATACTCTGCACTCCAGTTGTGTCCAGTCGATCGTTGTGGGTCTGCAGAGTAACTAGATGTGATCGTGACTCTCCAACATAATAATAATAATAATAATAATAATAATAATAATACATATGACTTATATAGTGCTTTTAAGGGTACTCAAAGACGCTTAACATGGATGCTGGTACGAGGCGTGATATGTGTGTCCAGACACGGGTGCCGGACGTATTGAAGATCCAGTGTAGATGTGTTCGTCTCTCCAGGACCCCATGGCGTGGAGCGAGGTGGCCAGCTTCCACCTGTCCGACAGCGAGACGCCTCCCAGGCACACCCATGGACCCTACGTCTCTCCTCCTCCTCCTCCTCGTCCTCTTCCTCCTCCACATGAGAGGTGCGTGGCGGTGGAGGAGGACGAGGAGGAGGAAGGGGATGCGGAGGAGGCCATCGGCTACACCGTCCGCGCCTTGGCTGCGATCTCCGGCGGCCTCGACAAACCGCCCTCGCCGTTCGGTCCCGACAAGGCCCCGCCCACGGCCCACAACGCAGCCAAGCCCGGCTCCCCGTCCCTGGGACGTGAGAGGAGGAGGGAGAGGGCGGGCCAATCCCCCGTGTGCGGACGGACCTTCCCTTCCCTGTTGGAGAACGTCAAGGTGTCGCCCCGCAAGACGCCCAGCAAGTGCCTGCCTTTCTCTCCGTTGCGGGTAAGGCGATTTCCACAATATTAAACGAAACAGGTCGGCTCTATTCTTACAATAAGGTCCTGGGTTCGATCCCCATTGCCATCCTTGGCCTATATGCCATAACCCCTACCTGCTCCACAGTGACACTCTTCTGAAATCTTCACTGTCGGCCATTTGGGATGCAATGTGTCCCTACGTGGAGCCACCTCTCTCTGCAGTCACATTATAACTGATAATCTCTCTCTGTCTCTCTCTCTCTCTCTCTCTCCTCCAGCACTTTAACGTGTCCGGAGCGGAGCAGCTGTGCCTGGACAACCCTGCCTTCACCTCCACGCCCGTGTGTGGCCAGAAGAGCCTGCTGGCCACGCCCATCCACAAGGAAACCACGCCCAAGTGCAGAAAGAGAACGCAGGGTGAGAGCTCCAGTCAAGTCAAGTCAAGTCAAGTCAAGTCCCTGATCACAGTTACAGTACCCGTCCCCGTCCGTTTATTCGGTGACCGCAAACGCTGTTTTCATGTCGACGCTTTGGTCTTACCGGATTTTTGGTCCCGTATGTAGATCCTGGTCCCGTTCCAGTATTTTTATTCCGATTTTTCTCCCTGTAGCTCCAGGACTCCGAAATATCGGAAGACGGTCATGATCCCGACTCCCAGGACCCCGACACCGTTTAAAAACGCTCTGGCGGCACAGGAGAAGATACACGGACCTGTTAAGATGGAGGTGAGTGTTGCCATGTTACATTTGCTGACCGGATACCAATATTCATAAGCTACAATCGGCCGATACTCACACTGATCAAAACTCATGTGGCTGAAATATACATAAAGCCGCATGGGACAAAAATATGTGTTGAAAGCACAACATACTTGGTAGTTAACATCGGCATTATTATTGGCCGTATTGACCAATATGACACATTTTGACCGATCCGTGTTGGATATTGGTTTGGCAATTTACTTGTGCATCCCTAATATTGCTTTATCATGATTCGTGTGTATGTGTGTGCATGTGTGCATGTGTGCGTGTGTGTGTGTGTGCAGCCCCAGCCGCTGGCGTACCTGGAGGAGGACATCCGGGAGGTTCTCCAGCTGGAGACGGGAGGGGACATCTTCATCAGGGCGGAGCCTCAGACGGACTACGACACCTGGAAACTCAACGTAGGCCTCTCCTTCCTCTGCTTCCTCTTCACCTTCTGTCCCTCCCTCGTCTTCATCCACTTTGATCCTTCCTCTTCCTCTTCATGGTCCTTTTAGAAGACACCTCACTTGTTTAAACGTGGCTGAGATCGTTTTTTCTCTCTCTCCTAATGATCACTATCGTTAGACAGTTGTTAAAACTCCTAAAATTAAGTAGTTTATATCGGCATCTACCAATATTACACATTTTGGTCAATTGTGGTCGTTTGTGCATCACTGGTTAAGAAAATGGCACAGTTTGCTATTAGAGGAATAGAGGGATAAATAAGACAATATTACAATAAACTTCTCTGACAATAACAGCAGCTATGTTTGAATGGGAGAAATGCATTGGCACCTGCCTCTAATAGTCAGGCGTTTAAGTCTGTTATAAGCTTTACATCGCAACCTATGTGTGTGGATGTTACATTAACTTATTTTAAAAGGGGGAATCATAACAATATAACAAGTGGAAAAAATCCCTGTGTTGATACGCAGCCTTGTTGTTTCTCACCAGTTTGCCAAGAAACGCAGATTTAGTCTCCCCTCCAGGTGAAATGATGAGGAAGAGCACGAGGAAGGACACACAGATTTAAAGACTTACGGTTTTTTAACGCACCATGTGACTCAGTCGTGTCGTCTGCCTCCCCTGCAGATGAGCGGCCCGGCCCGGAAGGTGAGGAAGTCGCTGGTGCTGGAGCCCTGGGGTAAAGACTGCCTCCACGCCCAGCTCTTCCAAGACCCGCTCAACACGGCGCAGGTGGGTAGCGCCCTCCTCCTCCTCCCTCAGTGTCCACTGGTGAACACACACCTCACACCTGAGGGATCCCCCCCCCCACCCCCTCGCCTTCTGTGTAGAGTAACTGTACGCTCAAACAGCAAGCAGAGGGACAAGCAGTCTCAGCCAATCGGAGTCCTGCTTCTGATTCTGCCAAATTACTCCACAAAAGCCATTGGTCACGTGACACCAATTTGAGCCAATCAGAAGCAGCGATTGCCTGATTGGTTGAAATATTCCACGATGGTCCTCTGTTTCAAGCTTAATTTTGCAAGTGACTATTCATATTTGTAATATTTGTAAGTGACTTTTGTTACTCTTACTCCAAACAGTAAATGATTTTTAATAATGTCGGCAGGTTGTGGGCGACAGCTTGCTGTCCAGCTCCTCGCTGATGACGCCCATCCCAGAGAGAGTGGGGCGGAGCCGGCACCCGCCCGGGAGGGACGGGACATCTCAGCATCGCCACGGCAACCAGAGGACCAAGAAGATGTCCGCCTCACACAAGACACCGCCGCGGCCGGTACGCAACACATGCATGTCTCCCTGTGTTAACACGGATACCATCGCTAAGATACACTTTTTAGTACCCGAGGGAAGGTTTAGTGGACACTACCTGGATGCACTGGTGGGGAGAGCCCATGTGATCGAGGTAATAATGTACTCTAACAGTTTATTCTTTTGAATGTAAAGTTATATGTTTCCATTACTTTTATTATACAGTTATTGACGGGTTTACAGACCTACTGATGAGGTTATCTAACACCGTTCTAAAAATCGGACCTTACACACACACACACACACACACACACACACACACACACACACACACACACACCGACCAACATGTCCCACCTGGTCCCTGGACCTGAAGACCACCCTGACTAACTGTCTGCCGCCCCCAGGAGAAGATGGACTGGGAGGCAGTGGTCTACGGCAAGACAGAGGACCAGCTGATCATGACGGAGCAGGCCAGGCAGTACCTGAAGCCCTACCCCACCCCCGGCTCCACGGCAAGGAGCCTCGTCCTCTGAACCACCTCCACCCACCACTACCCTCCTCGTTGTCGCTATGGAAACAAGACATCCGTCTGTTTTCGAAAACGATTACATTAAATTTAATTAAAAAGAAAGGAGGATGGAAAATCATCTATTCTGGAGTGAGGAAACAAACTTTTTATATTTTATAATATTGCCTTTTTTCCCCATTTCTTGGGTTTCATTTTATTTCTCGGACAAAACAGAAATCCACTGCCAACTGACGCCAACGACTACGATGTCGTAATTATTTTCCGTTTCTAGGTCACTGCCCTAGAAACCGCTTTGTACAGATCATGAAACGCTAGAGTCGGTGTCCAGGCCGTCTGCACGCGCTCTAGGCTCTAGATAGAGATTGTTCATAATTAGCATCAGCTGCTTGTGAGCGTTTATATTTTTAATATATTTGTTTTAAATGGACGAAAGAAAAAAGAATTATGTTTTATTTGTTAACAATAATCATTATTCGTCTCTTCCAAGCCTGCTTTATTGAACTGCCGTCTGCTATAAAACGTTAAAAGGTTGCAGGAATGTTGGAGGGATAAGGAAAGAGTTTTTCCTTTTTAAAATCAACATTTCAATCATTTTTTGAAGTTTATGTTTTCGAAGGTAACCAGGGGGTGAGTTTGCCAAGTCCACAAATAGTCATGGTATTCCTTCAGTTCTGTTTTATTCCTATGAAGGATGCCTCTCCCTAATGATATGAAGTCCATGGCAGACGGAAACAGGAAGCTGTCAACATTCAACTACTATGGAGTTTCCTGTTGGGGCTGGGAGGGTGGATGAAAAAGGAGCTGTGTTTTTAGTACGAAAACTGGATTGAGCACTTCCGAAAGTGATGGTTTTGGAAAAGGACATAGGCCACAGTTCTCTGTAGAAACATCCGTTGAATGTATTTCATGATTGAAAGAACCTGAAAACAAATTGAAGGGTACATTTCGTATTTTTGTTTTATCGTATTTATTGTCTGCCATGGCAAATCTTCGGCATTCATACATTTCCTTGGGAGAAATTGGTCTTTGCTTAGGGCGACCATCCAACAGTCTAAAACAAGGCCCTAAATAAATCGAAATGTCCGCAGCCAACCATTGTTTTCTCAAAAAGGAGAAATTTGGTTTCTTGGAAAGTTGGTTTCTGGTTGAAGGTTACTGTGTGTGTGGTGTGTGTGTTAAGTCTGACAGATCTCTGTGTCCGATTCAACAACGAGCGTTTGGTTGAGATGGATTCACAGAGGAGTAGGAGGAGTGAAGGCTGACCTATTTATTTTAATGTCTACTAATTTATTTATTTCTAAAGAAAAAAAGCAAAAGAAATGTAAGAAATTATTGAAGAATTCTATTTTCTTTTTTTCCTCACTGTGACAAGAAAAATTCACATTGGTCTACCAGATTTAAAGAAAAAGTATTTGTTAGTTTTAAACCAACATGCCAGTTATTTAACCCATTATCCATTCTTTTTTTTTTATTTAATTATCGGCTAGCTAATAACATGTAGTTTTATCACTGAATCAGTGTGCTGTGTTCTTCTAGCAGGACTTCATTGCAGACCTCTAATCATAGACAAAATTGCACTTTTGTTCCATTGTGTATCCTTGTTATAACATCATTCATTTGTGCTGATAACGTAGCTCTTGTTGTGGATTTGGGTGTGTTTTATTGTTTTATTGTTTTATTGTTGAGTCGAATTTCACAACGTGTGACGGCTGTACGACGATAAGACGGAGCTGCTTGGTTATTTGTTATCTTTTTTTATATTTATTTAACCGAACAATGTACTGCCATTTCGTCTCCTATATAGCTGGCATCATGTATAGAGCAGACCCAAGGCCGGGACAGTGAAGACGTCCAGGGTCCACTTCCTTACTGCCAAGCCAAGTGTTCTTGGCCAAGACAAAAAATGACTTGACTCTGATACAGCCATGGTTCTGTTCCCGCCAAAAAGAGCTCGAACAAGTTGAATTTGAAATCCGATCCGCTGCGCTTCCATGTTCACTGGCTGAAGTGATGACCTCACCTTGTCGTTAAATTCTCTTTTTTTTGTATTATTGGTTTTTGGTCAGCGGTACGACCGGACCAGACATTTAGTGACGCTTGGCCCAGCTTTGCCGCTCTAATCTGGGTTCAGCAGACAAGATTATCTGGCATTAAGCGTCTCGGGTAACGGTAAGAAGCTGATTTTTATGTCAGGTCCAACATTTTAAACGGGAGGCTAAAACGGATTGGTGTCAGTGATAGCGCTGGAGATGGTCAGGGTTTTTTTTTTGGTTTTTTCTAACTCTCCGGTGACTGAGTGAGATGTGTCTAACAGCTGAGTTTGTACATACTGTGTGTTGTTGTTGCCGTGTTGTTCGTTGGACTTGTGTGTGTGTGTGTGTCTGTACATTCCATTTCTAGGAGTAATATATTTGTTTCTTAACAGTTGGCCGCGTTCCGTCCTTTAGTTACGAGGGATTTTAAGTACATGCACAGGACAGTAGTGGTAGCAGTTATCATAAACTCCCGTCGTTAGCGCACGCCGCTTTAACTTCTGCATTGTGTTCCTATCGTGTTTAACACTTACATCATACTTTAGACAGTATAACAGTATTTTCAGTTGGATGATCCGTAACCAAGGTACCTTAGTACTTCTGCTCACTGCCATTGTAACCATGTACTTAAAGAGGGCAAATAAAAAGCATTTTGTTTGCATGAAAGCAACGGTATTTTGTCTTTCTTCCAACTCGTGTCCCCCCCCCGCCCCCCGTCCAAAATGGCGGCAGGTATCTCAGACAGTTGGCCCCTGGGAAGGGACACATCGCATCGGCGTACCGCTCTCTTACGTTACATAATACCGATTTCTAACGAGCCCATCAATCCCGTGACAAGCTCGCCACAGGCAGAACAAGATGTCAAAATGTCCGCCAAAAAAGCGCTCGGCCAAAAAAACCCCACACTCACTCAGCGAAAAAGGAAGGGAAGAAAAAAAAGCACAGAGGTCACTCCTGTTGTGTGTTGATTCAGATGGGAATGACGGCTCCAAATGGGATCTCCGTGTTTAGAGTTGGATGCGCTTGCGTGTGCGTATACACATGCGCGCGTGTGTGTCTGTCTGTCAGTGTGTGTGTGTGTGTGTGTGTGTGTTTTAGGGGGTGGTGTCAGTTCAGCCCATGAATCCGGAGGACTAGAGGATGGGGGGTTGGGGGGTGGGGGGCTGGAAGGGGGGGGGGGGGGAGACACGAGCCTGTCGGACCAGAACAAGAGACCTCTCGGCGGGGTCAGCTGGCGGTCCTAAAGGGGTCCGCTCACCCGTGACTTAATGCCCCCCCCCCCAACCCCCACACACTCCCCCCTGCCCGATCCTTTGTCCCGCGGAGCTGTTGGTTTTACAGCCTCATTCAGCGCTGTTGGCCCTCGCAAAATGGAGGGAGGAAAACACTCGACGACTTACCCTTATGTTGGGGCAGCAACACACACAGTTCATCCCACACATAAACACACACACACACACACACACACACATGTACACTACATCAACGTGTCCTCCTAGGACCTGGGAGTCGGACCTGGGCTTTTGTTCTAAGGTGACCCACACTTGAGCCCCCCGGTCTTATAATTGGTTGTTTGCTCTGCTCCTTATGCATCCTGTAGTGTGTGTGTGTGTGTGTGTACCACTTCAACAATCTATCGGTTTTATTGACTTATTGATTAGCTGCGTGAGTTGTTCTATGCCAGCGAGCCTTGACAACCTGACCACTTTTTCTGTTCATGTGAAAATGTGTTTTTAAATCCATCCTATTTTATTGACACTTAAATATGATAAGTGGTGTCCTGTGTATGTATGTGTGTGTGCGGGTGAGTGTGTGCGTGCGTGCGTGTGTGTGCACGTATGTGTGTGTGTGTGTGCACGTATGTGTGTGAGTGTGCACGTGTCTGAGTGTGCGCGTGTCTGAGTGTGTGAGTGTGTATGTGCGTGCTTGTGTGTGTGTGTGTGTGTGTGTGTGTGTGTGTGTGTGTGTGTGTGTGTGTGTGTGTGAGCACATGCTCGTGTGTGGCGCTACCTTGTTCATGGACGATTAAGAGAAACACATCAAACAAGGCCACCAACCTGGCTCCTCCCACAAGCACACACCCATAAGTGTGCATGCAAACACACACACACACACACACACACACACACACACGGGTTGTCTTTGTGTGTGCCAGACAGCAGATGGCAGCCTATTGGAGGACAGGGGAGTCATCTGGCAGGCACCCTGTTACCCCCCCCCCCCACCCCCACTCTCCCCCATCCTCTCCAGCTCTCCCCCTCAAACCACCCAATCCAACAGCAGGGTTAACACACGTTTAGGCGGGAAACTCCACAGACCCAAGTGTGTGTGTGTGTGTGTGTGTGTGTGTGTGTGTGTGTGTGTGTGTGTGTGTGTGTGTACAGGGGCCAAGGGAGGGAAAGGCGGTGTGTGTGTGTGTGTGTGTGTGTGTGTGTGTGTGTGTGTGTGTGTGTGTGTACAGGGGCCAAGGGAGGGAAAGGCGGTGTGTGTGTGTGTGTGTGTGTGTGCGTGTTTGTGTATCTATGAGTGTGCGTGTGTGTGTGTGTCTACAGGGGCCAAGGGAGGAAGGGAGGTGTGTGTGTGTGTGTGTGTGTGTGTCTGTCTGTCTGTCTGTCTGTCTCTCTGTGGCTGTCTGTGTGTGTGTGTGTGTGTGTGTGTGTGTGTGTGTGTGTGTGTGTGTGTGTGTGTGTGTGTGTGTGTGTGTGTGTGTGTGTGTGTGTGTGTGTGTGTGTATGCATGCGTGCATGTATATCTGTGTGTGTGTGTGTATGTGTGCGTGTATGTGTGTGTGTGTGTGTGTGTGTGTGTGTGTGTGTGTGTGTGTGTGTGTGTGTGTGTCTTCAGCGTGGGTCCTGGCCTTCTTATTTGGGTCAATGTTTCCACTTGTGTTGGTGATCTCTGATGTGGACCAGACCTGCTCAGAACGCTGCCAGATTAATCAGCGGCAGTCATAATGTTACAATTTAAGGGGATTTTTTCAACCCACTTCATACCAGTTCAGCGTGGGCAGTATACTGTAACAAATGAACAATGTTGACCTTTCCTCCATGTTGCCTGCACCCAGATCTCCCTGCTAATGTTGTCTGCAGGATGGAATGAGTAGAATGAGTTATGAAGATGACAGATGAATCTGAATGAATCTCACCCGCCGTCGTACCCCAACTCCGTCATCAACTCAACTCCGTCACATGACAGAGTTGGGGTACAATTTTGAGATCTGTAATGATCTGTGCTGTGTGTATTGTGTGGAGGCAGGTGTGTGCGTGTGCGTGTGTGTATGTGTGTATACTGTGTGTGTGTTGAGTGATATGCAACAGATACGAGCTATGTGTGTTTGTATACAATAACAGCCAGAGATTGTGCTCACCTGCCATGCAGGTGTGATGAGGGTAAAGACAGGTGTCGGGCAGGTGAGGCACACACCTGACCATATTATGATCACACACACACACACACACACATTAGTCCTTTATGAATAATTGAATGGTATGGCGGCAGTCCCTGCTACTTTCCCAGGCCCCGCTTGCTGCTGTTGCTGATGGTGGTGATAGGATATAGAAGTTCCTCCACCCCTGGAGAAGGTACTCCACCCCCGCCCTCGCGCCCCCCAGGGTGAAGGTATCACGTTGTCCCAGCAGCTGAACGTGGTGGTCGTCTAGGTCAGGACAGCCTGCCTGACTAGAGCGATGCAGTTGTAGCCAGTGGCGTCCACTGACTCACCTGGTTGCAGCGGTGAGAGCTCACCTGAGAGGTTCAACAACATGAACAGCAGATGAAGTCAAGACAACGTGATAAGTTGTGACTGTTTAGTCTCTGCTTTTATCCAAAGAGATATATATATAGTGACACATGTCATTAAGAGCACCAACAGTGTACTTTACTTGTCACTTTTGACTTTTATTTATTTTTACTTTTACCTATTTTTGTTTACTTATTAAGTACTATATTACTAATAATTTAGAGTTGTTTTAGTAATTATGTTTATAAGAATATGGTTCAGAAGAAAACTTTGTACTGTACTTTTTACTGTACTTATTAGGTACCATTACTAATTGTTTAGAGTTGTTCAGAAGAATACTGCAGGAGTGAAGGGGGAGTAAGCA
Organism: Coryphaenoides rupestris; assembly: GCA_002895965.2. Taxonomy (NCBI): domain Eukaryota; kingdom Metazoa; phylum Chordata; class Actinopteri; order Gadiformes; family Macrouridae; genus Coryphaenoides; species Coryphaenoides rupestris. The sequence continues at coordinate 312,491 of PIJE02000368.1, forward strand.
TTCCACTGTACTTCAAGATTCAAGATTCAGAAATCTTGAATCCTGAATCTTGAGGAGCAGTTGGGTCATCAAACGCAGAACCGCTCGGCTAGGAGTCCAACAACTCTAACCACCCTCACCACCCTAACCCTAAAAACACACCAGTGTGGTCTGTAGTAGGGCACTTGCTCCGGGACACCATCTATCAACACTTAGCGAGGAGGAAGCCAGGCTTGAACCAGCAACCCAGTGTTCGCCAACCAAGTGAACCACGGTATGTACCGGCGGGCACCGGGTTCGATCCCCACCCAGCGTCCGCTGTGTCATTCATAGGCATTCTAGAGCACAATACCCTGACCCCCTGCCTGCCTGCTCCTGGATGACATTCAACAACAGATTCAATGCAAGTCTCTCTGGTAAACCAGTAGCTCTTTCTAACACGACGCGTGTGAAAATGTGTGCAGTATCACGGTAAAGCACACCAATCGGCCATTAGCAACCATAGCCTGTTGGAGTCGCCTCTCTCAACACGGTAAGAATATTGACCACAGCACCATGTGACTGTGCCTTCCCGTCGCCAGGCCCCCCACACTGACAGAGGCCCCCCCAGACAGAATAGAGGAGGGGGAACCGGGTTAAAGTGTTGGAGCTGGATGGGTGGGTGATGGTGGTGGTGGTGGTGATGGTGGTGGGTGGCAGTGGTTTCTGTAGCGCGCCGCGGAGGTCAAGGCGGAGGTCAGGATTACGCTGGGGGTGTTTGTGTATTTCCCTGGAATGATCCTCCTAATTCTCCTGCACTGCCCTTTGGCTGCTGGGGAATGTGTGTGTGTGTGTGTGTGTGTGTGTGTGTGTCTCTGGTCTGTCTGTCTGTCTGTCTGTCTGTGGTGTGTGTGTGTGGTACGGTACATGCTGGGGGAGTAGACGAAGAGGAAGACCACATGGATTTTCAGAGGGATGCTTTAGCCGTTGCCCAGGTAACCCAAATAATCTAGAGGCCCTTTTGGTTACATTGGGCTTTTCAGTCACACCTCCTTTCAGTCAGAAGAGGCTGAGAGAGAGCGAGAGATTGAGAGAGAGAGAAGGGGAGAGAGACAGCGAAGAGAGAGAGAGAGAGAGCGACAGCGGGAGAGAGAGAGAGAACTGTTCTGTAGGGCTGTTAAGATGTATGGGAGGCCCTGTGTGTTTGTGTGTGTGTGTGTGTCTGTGTGTGTGTGTGTGTGTGTGTGTGTGTCGTGTGTGTGTGTGTGTGTGTGTGTGTGTGTGTGTGTGTGTGTGTGTGTGTGTGTGGGAGAGGAATGATCGAGGGACTTAGGTATGAGACACACACTGTGGTATGTTTGTTATTGACATAAAAACATTGTACAATAAAGTTTTGGCGGTTTCTTTGCTAACATGGTACATGTCACAGCTTCTGAGGTCATTCGTTGAGATGTCTTATTCATCTTCGTTATTTACATTGTGAGTGGTTTCTTTCCGTTTTATCTACAATAATCACGTGTTTCTTAACATTGCACACAGACCGGACAAGGGAAATATTCGTTTGGCTTAGTAGCAGGGTTAGTCAGTCAAGCATTTTCAGTTAATTATTGTTATTATTGTTGCGTTCTAGGGAAAGCATTGCATAGTGACTATATTACACAGCGTTCTTATTTTCAGAGTTCTGAAAACACATGGAAACTTAATCTACATTCAGTTTGCATCATAAAGATCACAGATTCATACGTCGCTCATACAATTAATGACTAAAGCTCTGTGGCAACAGGTACAGGACAAAAATTACGAGAGTGATTCAGGGCACATCTTAACGTGATGAAGAATAAAAACATACGCGTAACTAAACTTCCCTGGCCCACCCACCTACTGGTTGAGCGAGAAAGAGAGAGAGAGAGAGAGAATGAGAATGAGAATGAAATAGTGAGAGTGAGTGAGTGAAACGAAAGAGAGGGAGGGAGGGACATGAAAGAGAGAGAGAGGCACAGAGGAAGATAAATGAAAGTGAGAGAGAGGGGGGTATAAATGAGAGTCAGAGAGAAAATTAAAAGAAAGCAAGAGAGAGAGAGAGAGAGAAATAAAGCAAGAAATAAAGCGAGAGAGAGAGAGAGAGAGAGAGAGAGAGAGAGTGGAATGAAAGAGAGAGGGGATGCTGGAGACAGACAGAGATCAAGAGAGAGAGAGACACAGAGAGAGAGGGACAGAGAGAGAGAGAGAGAGAGAGAGAGAGAGAGAGAGAGAGAGAGAGACAGCTCAAGGCGGGCCCCTCAGTCGGCCTCAAAGGCCCTGTTGGTGGCCCCCTGGTACTCAGTCTTCTTCCAGCGCTTGGACAGCATCCTGTGGAGCAGGCCCAGGGATCTGTGGCTCTCTGTGGGCCGGGGGGCCACCGGGGTCTGGGGCCTCATCACCAGGAAGGGGCCCACCCGCTCCCTGGGGGCCCCCGTCAGCCCAGCAGCTCCTCCTCCTCCTCCTGCTCCTGCTCCTCCCCCTCCTGCTCCTCCCCCCTCTCCTCCGCCGGCCCTCGGCAGGCCCTGTGCGCTTGGGGACACAGAGGAAGTGATAAACACAAAGACCCTGTTTATTCCTGCTGACCCACATACGGCCAGCACACACGCGCAAACACACACACACACACGCACACGCCACACACGCGTATGTAATTTGCACACATTCACACACGCACGCATGCGCACACATGCTCACACACACGTACACACACACACACACACATGTATGAGGCTGCTGCTCAGGAAGCCCAGCCCAGGGCTGTGTATATGTGTAGCAGAGAGAGAGAGAGAGAGAGAGAGAGAGAGAGAGAGAGAGAGAGAGAGAGAGACCTACGCCTCAAAATAATAAGATCAAATATTCGTATTCATCACTTTGAATATGGGTTAAATGCAGAGGCCAAATTTCCGCGGGCCACCCTCCCTGCATGCGCGTGTGTGTGTTTGGCGGCCACCACTTCCTGCTGTGTGTTGTGTGACCATTACATATGTGGATTAATAAAGATCTTCTTAAGAATAAAAGTGATGATAATTTTTAAAGATGCATTTTGACCAACTTCTGAACTTTGAGAATGCAACTTTAGATGTATAAATCAGAACATATACTTATTAAAACGTAATAAATATACCACACACAGCGGTGTCTCATATTGGCCTGATGACAGAATAAACTATATAATATCCATCATAAGCCAACATGGTGTCCTCATTGTCAAATCTGATGAGGTGATCAATATTGCAATAGATGTGTTTGTTTTCCTTTATATTTTGACACAGCTTAACACATGGGCATTTACACTGCAACAAATATAATATATATCACTTCATCATATGCTGAAATAACGTTCCGATTGTAGTATCCATAAAAACTAATAAATGGAATTGAATTGATGTAATTATTGCCATCGGCATCGAAAAAGTGGTGTTGCTCTTTCAGGGATCATTGGATTATAGTATTATTACAGTATTATACAGAGGAGAGTTGGATGACTTGGTAAGTCCTATGAAACTTTTATCTCCGTATATGTAATCCTATTACACTTTTCTGTGTACGAAAGCAGCCATTTTAAATACCGAGCGATGGGGGTTTACACATCAAACACACACACACACACACCATGGCATACACACAATCACACACAACACACACACACACACACACATAACAATAAACACATACTCAATCTCATGCACACACACACGCACACACATGCTCTGCAGGGAGGGAATTGATCAGGGCGGGTGGTGATGATGATGATGGCTTGTGTGTGTGTGTGTGTGTGTGTGTGTGTGTGTGTGTGGTCGTGTGTGTGTGTGTGCGTGTGTGTGTGTGTGTGTGTGTGTGTGTGTGTGTAATCTGCGTGCTTTGTCAACTAATGAGGCCTGGGAGAGGCCACCTGTTCAAGGGGCGCAAGGCAGAGTGGAGAGGAGCGGGACGGGGAGGAGGGCTACAGTGGGAACAGCTGCTGTGTGTGCTGTGTGTGGCCTGTGGGTGTGTGTGTGTGTGTGTGTGTGTGTGTGTGTGTGTGTGTGTGTGTGTGTGTGTGTGTAAACACTCAGTTATGATTATGATGTGGATGGTGTGTATGTGTGTTTTTGTGTATGAGTGTGCATGTGTGTCTGTATATACTTTGTGTGTGTGGTGTTGTTGTGTTGTAAACACTCAGTTGATGATTATGGATGTGGCAGTGGTGTGTGATGGTGTGTTTTTTGGTGTATTGAGTGTGCACGTTGTGGTGCCTGTATATGAGTGTTTGTGTGGTGTGTGTGTGGTGTGTTGGTGTGTGGGTGGTGTGGGTGTGTGTGTGGGTGTGTGTGTGTGTGTGTGTGTGTGTGTGTGTGTGTGTGTGTCTGCGTGTGCGGGTGTGCTTGTCCAATGCAGGTTTTGTGTTTGTTTTCAGTATTCCAACAACACACACCTTCCACAGCGGCCGCGCAGAGACAGCACATGCGCCCAGATCGAGCTGCGTAGAGAGAGCGCTTTGCTCGCGTCCTTATTGGCCACGCTCCCCTGGGCACACTAACACACACACACACACACACACACACACACACACACACACACACACACGCCAGTGCTCAAAACAATGTGGCTTTGCATAATAAATCCTAATTAAACACCCCCACCCCATCACCTCACCATCTTGTTTAGGTTCATGTATTTAACATCGTGTTGTTTGTTTGTTTTGGTTTGAGCAGATTAAAAAGTTGAAAAAACAACCTGGGGGGTGGAGTTGGTGGGGGGGGGGGTTATTAATGTTATTTAAGTAGATTATCAAGATTTCAACGAAAACACAATTTTAACATTCTACATTAGATCTACACATAGATCTACACAATTTCCTCCAATAGAGATTACAGTATAAACATACTAGAACAGACTACAATTGAATAAAATAGAAAGCAATAGAAGTCAATGTGTATGATTATTATGTGACATCGCTGAGCATAGGGCCAGCACAGGGGCCAGCACAGACAGCATAGACCCACAGACCTGATTACAGTATAACATAGAAAAGATGACAATAGAATAAAATAGAAAGCAATAGAAGTCAATGTGTATGATTAGTATGTGACATTGCTGAGCATAGGGCCAGCCAGGGGCCAGCACAGGGGCCAGCAGTGTAGACCCACAGACCTGATTACAGTGTAACATAGAACACATGACAATAGAATAAAATAGAAAGCAATAGAAGTCAATGTGTATGATTATTATGTGACATTGCTGAGCATAGGGCCAGCCAGGGGCCAGCCAGTGTAGACCCGCAGACCTGATTACAGACCTGATAGAACTGGACAATGGAATAAAATAGAAAGCAATAGAAGTCAATGTGTATGATTATTATGTGACAGTGTATGATTATTATGTCACATTGCTGAGCATAGGGCCAGCCAGGGGCCAGCAGTGTAGACCCACAGACCTGATTACAGACCTGATAGAACACATGACAATAGAATAAAATAGAAAGCAATAGAAGTCAATGTGTATGATTATTATGTGACATTGCTGAGCATAGGGGCCAGCACAGGGGCCAGCACAGACAGCATAGACCCACAGACCTGGCCGAGCTCCACGACGCAGGAGGCGGGGAAGTAGCCCCGGCGGCCGCTCTGCAGGCGCCCGAACCAGCGCTCCTCCTCATGCTTGGACATCACCAGGATGACGTCACCCCGAGCGAGGGCCACCTCGTCGGGCCAGTTGGGCGTGTAGTTGTGCGTCACCACCATCTAGTGGCCAGGATGGAAATTACAGTCTTTTATTTTTGTTGTAAAACCTTCTTATATAATAAATAGGATTATTATTATTATTATCACTGGAATTAGCACAACACGATCATGCCAAATAATTATGTATATAATAGGCTACAAGTAATAGTGTAATTCACTTTGATAGCATCAGAGTTTGACAACATCAGTGCAGTTAAATAATGATTCCTTTTCCACTCGCTTTTAATTAGTTTAATTGATTTTGTAGATTTATTTTCTAACTTCAACGATCAACAAAACAATAATAACACATCAGGCATGCCATACTGCAGGAATCAAATCAAATAAATGAACAGACTGCTTAGATTTATCCACTTTAACAGCATCCTTATATCAAGCAGCTGAGATCAAAAGGGGGTAAAATGTGCCAACTCACCTTCTCTGCCAGTCCTCTGAATCGATACCTCACTGGGGCACCAATGGGACACCAGGATGAATCAGCAAAATAATAATATAATAATATATGAATCAAATCACAGAGGTCACTCCTTCTTTTGTGACAACAACAACAACAACAACAACAACAACAACAAACATACAACCCCCACCACCACCACCACAACAACAACAACAACACAAAAACAACAGTGACAGCACTGCAGCACACCTGTTTTGCTCTCACAGAAAAAAAAATTATGCATTATAATAATATATGATAATCACCTTGGGGACCGCAGACGGTGGTGAACACCTCGATGTGGTCCTTGTTGTGGTGGTAGAGTTGGTGCATGGCTGGAGACACGCTGACAGACATGATCACTCACACACACACACACACACACACAGAGAGACACAGACGATTCAAGATTCACTTCAGCTACCGCCGTGCTGTGTGCGTGTGTGTGTGTGTGTGGTGTGTGTCTCTCTCTCTCTCTCTCCCTCTATCTCTCTCTCTCTCACTGCCAACCTTCAAGGAATGCAGCAGACTCCACTGCTGCAGCACACACACAACCTTCAAGATCACACACACACGCACACACACACACACACATGAATGTAAGACCATGACATCCAATAATGTGCTGCATAATAAATGTACAGTTCAGTTCAGTCATGTGTGCATACATAAAATAATACCTCCATTAATACTTAATCATCCATAATAATAACTTTCTCCTCACATCTTGAAGATTGCCAATACACACAGGACGTGACCCCGATAGAAACCTTCATTACTAACATATCATGTTCCTCAAGTTAAGAAGCCCCTATTTTACCATGTGACTGCCCTCTAGTGACATCACAAGTGGGAGTGTCGTGTCCACCCAGAGGTAGGATGACTAGATCAGTCTGTCAGCCTACCTACCCCAGTACCCAGTGGACTGTACAAACTGGTAATGGGCTTTTTTTTTAATCCAGCATACATCTGGGTGGACACTACTACTAACTACACTTGTGATGTCACTCGAGGGGAAGTCACATGATTTGAAATGGTTTGTCATGGCTCATCATACTCACACCTGGTGGCAAAACAGGGACCCTTTAAACTCATTGACCTTGGTCAATGGTCCGACCCCACCACTCCCCTCATGTTTGGGGGATTATACTTGACCGGCTCATTTGGAGAGGAGGGGTGAGTGTGTGTGTGTGTGTCTGTGTGTGTGTGTGTGTGTGTGTGCTGGCTTGTGTCCATCTGGTGGGAGGTGAGAGGTGGTGTGAGGCCGCTAGCATGGGCGTGCTTCTCGGGACGTAGCGTGCTCACACGTCTCATGCGTGATTGATTCGGCATATTGATGAATGGGTGCTGGGGGTCTGGGGAACCAGCTCACCCCCTCCTTCCCACCAACCATGTCCCCACCCCACTCCCCTCCTTCCCTGCACTGCTGCTGGTGGTTAATGCTCAGGCTGGTTCTCAGTGTGTGTGTGTGTGTGTGTGTGTGGGGCTTCTGGTGGGAAAGATCAAGCATCATCCATCCAGAACGTGTGGGGTGATGCATTAAGACAGCCACGCGTTGCTCCAGAGGGAATAATGAATGAAGTCCCCTAGAGGAATGCATGTACTCAGGTTATTACTACTAGTGGACGGCAGACGCTTCTATCAAAAGTGAATTGCCTGGCCTAGCCTGCAGGTATAGGCTGTGGGGAGACATTGAGGTTCGAACCCAGAACCTGTCCACTGAGCATCAAACACCGTAACCACCTCAGCCTCAACCACCTCGATATGACTTATTTTTTTACTTTTACTATATTACAAAAAATGTGGGCTTATATTCCAAAAAGAGAAAAAAAACCTTCTCCTTTTGTTGTAAAGAATAAATAGTGTGGATACTTGATTCTTTGGTTATTTGTATTTGTTCGGTTGTACATTGCCAAATTTTAATTTCACTGCATATCCTGTATGTGTATGTGACCATTAAAGTTCTTGAACCTTGAACTGCCCTGCCCCACCCACCTCCATTACACCGGATTGACCGCTACTCCAGTACAGATTGTACACTTCGGTTGTTCTCAGGCACACTTGCAGTTTAGATGTATGGAATACATGTATGGCATAGAGACCATAAGCAACTGGGGGTGGATGCAGATCCACGTTAGCCTGGTGGAAAGTATATACTGTAGAGCCACCTGGAAAAGCATGCATGTTCAAAGTAACTCATGTGATTGTATGTGGAAGTATTTTTTAGATGGATTAGCCACATGAGTTGCAGTATATTGGCTTCAGAGGCATTCATTGTGGTGCATTGACATTGTATTAAATGTCTTGTTATTATAAAACAACCCAACTAAGGCTTATTGACACAGTAATGTCTTGTATAAATCTATAGAAGCACTGCATCTATAAATAAATGATCAATATTTAATGGCTCATGTTATCCAGTGATTTGGTCTCGGTCGGCATCATGTAGTCTGTCTTGGCAAGCTAATCGCTAGGTGTAGCCGTTTTGCACTTCCGCATATAACAAGACTCAAAGTAAAAGATATTGACCAAAACAGAGCGACTAAAGAGCAGTTATAATGGCCTACCTTACCTTAATGAGCAAAAACACAAGCTCGACAACTCCAGTTTATATATTAACTAGCAAAGCAACAAAAATGACTTGGTGGGGGTTGTATGTTTGTTGTTGTTGTAAGTGGCCAGAAGTCCCTTCAATTATGACAGCTCGATGGCCAAACTTAAATATGCAGGTGCATACGAAAGGCAAGATATATATAAAAAGACAGATTTGCATGTATTTATTCTGAATATTTCAACAAACCTCTTCGGGCATAGAAAATATATACCACACGGACAACATGTGTGGCTCAACTTGTCATGTCAGATGTGTACAGCCTTAACGCCAAACACATTAATTACACAACACCATTATTACAGATAATTGAAGTTTTTTTTACATATGGCAATTCTTCTGTTCAGTTCTCTGGTGGTGAATAGGAGGACCATGTCCGATGCTTTGGTGACACAGCAAAAGTAATTTTTTTAGTGCTTGCCACCTCTGCCCCCTCCACCTCCACCTCTGCCCCCTCATACCTCCACCTCTGCCCCCCATCCCTCTACCTCGACCCCCGCCTCCACCTCTGCCACCCATCGATCGACCTCTTCCGCCGCCTCCACCCCTACCCCCGCCTCCACCTCTACCCCCGCCTCCTCCAGGTTTACCTCCACCTCTTCCTCTGCCGCCCTTGCCACCTCTCCCCCCCTTAAAGCCACCGTCACTCCGCCCCTTCTTGCCCTTCTTATATCGGGCCGCGGCCTCTTCCCGGTCGTCCTCCCGCATCTGCTTGTTGACCGCCTTGGTCACGTCGATCCGGGGCCTCTTGCTGTCCATCGTCTTCAGGAGGTCCAGCTGCTTCTGCCTCTCGCCGGAGAAGTCGCCGATGAGCGGCAGGAACTTCCTCTTCTTGCCCGCCGCGGGCCTCCGGGGCTTCTCCTTGGGCAGGCGGTCCTGGAAGTGACCGTGAGATGCCGTGGAGGACATGGCGACGTCGGCGGCCCTGACCAGGTCGGCCTTGGACCGCGGCTGGTCGCCGTCGGTGGGGGTAAGGCCCACACCGGGCAACTTGATCTTCTGTGCCCGGGCGATGTTGCGGAGTCTGTTGAGTTCATTCTTCGCCACGCGCTCCTTCTTGGCGGCGTTGCGCTTCTGGAACTGGTCCTCGTTGGGGTCCGCCATGACGGGCACCTCGATCAGCCACTCCTTGGTGTCGTCCTTGGCCCGCTTGAAGCCATGCCGTCGCTTCCACTCCTTGGACACCTCGTCCCACACCAGGTTGGTCTTCTTCTTCTTCTGGATGCCTTTCAACTTGGCGAATTCCTCCCATTTGGTGGGCGGTCTGGGTTTGGGTACAGGCTTCTCCCGGGGCAGTCTGGTGGTCGGGTTGGGCAGTTTGACCACGATCACCTAAGATAAGATAAGATAAGATAGAACTTTATTAATCCCACAAAAATTCTTGTGCCAGGTTGAATAGCAACAGAATAAAACAATAGAGAAATAAACAGTAGAATAATAAAAAGAACAAATTTACAGTAAGTCTAAGTCCTAGGAGAAGTATACAAATATAGGCAAGATAAGATATTCAGTCCGCAAACACTATTTGCCAATAATTGAAGTGTAATAAAAGGGTAATAATAATAATGGTAAGAGTATTATTGCACATGATATAAAGAATATTAAGAATATTGCACATAATGATGAAAGGTAATGTAGCATGGTGATATTGCAAGGATAATATTGAGAAGAAGTATTGCACATGACATTAAGAGGAGATGAGAGGTAATGTAAGGTAACATTTAGAGTAACATGATACTGAGAGTATAGCACATGAGATTGAGAGTATAGCACATGAGATTGAGAGTATAGCACATGAGATTGAGAGTATAGCACATGAGATTGAGAGTATAGCACATGAGATTGAGAGTATAGCACATGAGATTGAGAGTATAGCACATGAGATTGAGAGTATAGCACATGAGATTGAGAGTATAGCACATGAGATTGAGAGAGTATAGCACATGAGATTGAGATATTGAGAGTATAGCACATGAGATTGAGATATTGAGAGTATAGCACATGAGATTGAGAGAGTATAGCACATGAGATTGAGAGTATAGCACATGAGATTGAGAGTATAGCACATGAGATTGAATTGAGAGTATAGCACATGAGATTGAGAGTATAGCACATGAGATTGAGAGTATAGCACATGAGATTGAGAGTATAGCACATGAGATTGAGAGTATAGCACATGAGATTGAGAGAGTATAGCACATGAGATTGAGATATTGAGAGTATAGCACATGAGATTGAGAGAGTATAGCACATGAGATTGAGATATTGAGAGTATAGCACATGAGATTGAGAGTATAGCACATGAGATTGAGAGTATAGCACATGAGATTGAGAGTATAGCACATGAGATTGAGATATTGAGAGTATAGCACATGAGATTGAGAGTATAGCACATGAGATTGAGAGTATAGCACATGAGATTGAGAGTATAGCACATGAGATTGAGAGTATAGCACATGAGATTGAGAGTATAGCACATGAGATTGAGAGTATAGCACATGAGATTGAGAGAGTATAGCACATGAGATTGAGAGTATAGCACATGAGATTGAGAGAGTATAGCACATGAGATTGAGATATTGAGAGTATAGCACATGAGATTGAGAGTATAGCACATGAGATTGAGAGTATAGCACATGAGATTGAGAGTATAGCACATGAGATTGAGAGTATAGCACATGAGATTGAGAGTATAGCACATGAGATTGAGAGTATAGCACATGAGATTGAGAGTATAGCACATGAGATTGAGAGTATAGCACATGAGATTGAGAGTATAGCACATGAGATTGAGAGTATAGCACATGAGATTGAGATTGAGAGTATAGCACATGAGATTGAGAGTATAGCACATGATACTGAGAAGAGTACAGCGTGTGGTTCCAACCTCCTCCACCCTCTCCGTCGGGAGCTTCCACAGCTCGTTGACCAGCAGCTGCGTGTTGTCCCGGGCCAGGGCGCGCAGAAAGTCCTCCTTCTTCTGCCCGCGGAACTCACGGACGTCCAGTCTGTTCTTGTCGAGCGCCAGCAGGTTGCCGATGTCGAATTCGAGGTCGAGTTCCTTCTCGACGGTGATGCTCTTGAGCTTCTCGGCCTCTTCTCGCTCCGCTCTGGCCAACACGTCCTCGACGGTGGACGCCATGTTGGTGGATGTGGGGCCCCAGCAGCTCACACGTGGGGGGTTTCACTGCGGAGCTACTTCCGCGTTACGTACGGCGCGCCGTGTGGACGCGCTCCCGGACTCCTCCGCACGGTGGCGCTGTTGTTCCAACCATTAGTTTGTGTTGTAGGTGAATGTAAACGAGCCATTATGAGTCATTTACTTCCTTTTTTTTGTATTATTATTTACATTATATAGGCCGACTTATGGATCCTCAAATGTACATTTCCACATTCAAATGTATTGTTACTTTATTAATCCAGAAGGAAATTATTGTGGCAGGTTGCATAGCAATATAATAAAACATTAGAGAAATAAACAGCAGAATAATACAAAAATAAATAATAATAAATAAAAAAAATGAAAAAAATGAAATAGATAAAAAAAAATACAATACAATAATATATGTATACTTATATTTATTATATATTATATTATTAGTATAATATTATAATATAATTATCTACATGTTTAATTCAGTTGAATATTTCTTTTCAAACACGCTATAGATTTTTCCATTGACAGTACAATGATCATGTGTCACTTGGTCCTGGTCGTCAATTAACAGTAAAACTAAAACCATAAGATGCTAAAGACAGATGCACATATACATGTTTGCCTTTCTGTTGTTGTGTCTCGTCTGTCTTGCCATCTCTGTTATTGGGCAAATTATCTTCAGCAGGCATAATTACATAAATAAATAAATGCGATGACACACCAACGGCCATCGACCTACCAAGGCAACGTCTGTCAGAAAACAGGACGCAACGAGATGTCCATTAAGTCCATTAAACGCTACAACCGCAGAACAAAATAATTCCTATTAATAAGGCCGCTCTCACACTCATGATTCAGGCTTGCACAACTAATGCAAATCAATGGACGTATAAATGGAGGTAGGCTTTACTCCCATGGCAGTAAAGTGTAACAAAGTAAGACACACATTGTTTATGTGTATCTGACTTTACTCCCCCCGGACTGGTGGAGCCTAGCATCTCTACGCTATCCAAGTGAAACGGGCATCCATTCATGGGAGACTACGCGCCGGGGGCTCAATTGACACTTTCCAGGTCGCGAAGCAGTGGCCGGTTCGCACCAGTGATGAGAGACACCCAGAATATCAGAGCAAAATATAGACATGAGACCCGGGCAATCAGGAGCTAAAAAAGCACAACATTCACACCACTCTGGCTTAAATGTGCCGTGATGAGGTGTTGACCGTGAGTTTGGCTTGTGTGACTTTCGTATTCACGGGGAACGCATCGGCGTGTGTCAACTTCTGACCTACTTGGCGAAAAGCTCGCTGAGGCCTTCAATCTCCATAGATACATATGCTCTATACATTGTCTATGTGTGTGTGTGTGTGTGTTGTTAATAGGTGTACTGTACACCACACAAAGCATGTGTATTGAAGCGTTGCATGAACCCGGCCCTAATTCATTCATAGTCTCTGTGCGTTGCAGAACGTGCTGCTTTGACCAGCGAGCAGTGAATCCCATGGCTGCAGTCTTTGTTCCCGAGACAAAACGAGACAAAATGAGGAAAGAGATATGTCCCCCAGCCTCTACTGTGTCTCTGAGAGAGGAGTTGACACATTCAAAATAAGGACAACGCTATATAATAGTGGATATTTTGTAATTGCTGACCCAGTGTAATTGCAAAATTGACAGAATTTCTTAAGGCGCCCACAGACCAAGACGACTGCCCGATCGTCGCCAGAAAATGGAGTCTGGCGATTAATCTCCCCGACTCGGTCAAAAAAGTGTGAGGGACACACCTAGACGACGAGATGTAATGTCTCCAAAACAGCAGGCGGCGCTAATCTGTATTGTGGTCCAAAAAAAAACGAAAACCGGAAATACCAGGACCTCTCTAGACCAAAACACACAGCACGCTGTCATCAGTCATTGTTGTCAGCAGAGAGTGAGTAGTCAAGAAGGATTGTAGTTGTAATTACTCGCTGAACGGAAAAATCCAATTAAAACGATGGATCGTGATACGAAGATACTGGTGTTGTCAGCTCTCGGGCTTCTTCTTTTGGAAGAAGAAAGATGTCGCAAGCAAAAAAAAATAATCGATATGTAATAAAAATAAAAATAAACATCGACATGTCTGCTTTTTCACTGTTTATCTGGTATGTTTACCATCCTCACTTCCGGGCTTCACTGATTCGCTAGTCAAGGGATAGCCCTCCACCAATCAGATTGGTCAGACTGAATGACTGGTAATGGCCGAATCGGCTGAAAAGAATGAACCTCACCGAACACACCAAAGAGACTCATGTCACCGACCTCTCAAGACTCTCCGACACCCGATTTTCGGCCCGGTGTGTGGCGGCCTTTAAGCATGACTCAAGATAATGGGGTTTCAGTGCTGGTTATTTCAGCAGGCTTTTAACCACCGACACCTCTGACACCTTCCACAATATAATAATGACAACACTTACTTTGCTTTTTTCTTTTGTGTCTGCCCACTTGGGCACTTAATGGCCTCTTTTCCTAGAAGGACCCCTCTAATGCGTTCTCTCTCAAGGTGTTGTGGCAGCCGGCCACCGAGGAGCATAAGAGGAGAAGTAAGAAAGCATTATTATTATGTGCCTTTCCCGGCATTCACACTTCGGCCCTGAGACACAGCCGTATAGACCTGCAATCATCCGAATTGGAAATACCTGCGCCTTGTTAGAGGAACTCCGCGGCAGCCAATCAACACCCTGTTTACAGGACATAAATAGGAGAGGACCCCGCAAGTGGTGGAAGTGGAAGAAGTGGAAGAAGTGTGGAGTTGATATTAATGCGCTGTGTATGTTCTGTGATCATCAGAAGAAGTTGGCTGTGTGCCTTTGCCCTTGAACGTCTGAGAACCCGCTTCGTGTCTGACCCTCGCCTGCCTGACTACCCTCCCGCCCGCCTCGCCCTGATCTGTCTGAGACTTCGTCCCGGTGTGCTAGACCCCTGCTTCTGGACAACGACGACGACTCTATTGGCTCACGGAATTGGCACTGCTACTAACCATAACTTCTCACTCCCAGTTACAGTCGATAAAGCGTTTGTATTTCATTGAATTTCGGTGTGGACATTGAATTCATTATTTTCGGTCTCGTGAACACTCTTACGCCACTGAGTGTGTCACAGTGTCTTCCTTTTTCACATTTTACCACCTCATCCCTCCTGCCCTTTTCACAGCATAGTCTTGGGGTTAGCAGGTGTTGTACCACGAAGGCCTCTGAAGTATCAGTGATAAAGAGCTGTCTGGGAGGTCCATATTTTCATTACTTTCCCTTCAATTGTGATATTTGTGTTGCACATTCCGCTGGGCATCGCCACTAATTTCCCAGCATATCCTGTATGTGTGCGTGACAGTTAAACTTCTTGAATCTTAAATTGATGTGATCTACATTAACCTGCACCATTAACCTCGGGGAACCATGTTTTAAGACCGAATTAGACTCGGTAGGTCTCTACGTCACCGGTGAGGGTTATGTGCCCATCTGTGCGACGGACGGCCCACTTTGTGCTTCCTGCTAATACGTTCTCTGGTTAAATAATGATGGGCTGAGTTGAAGAGGTTTGGACGACACTTCAGCTTCATATGATAAAGATCCCTCGATGTCCCTGAAGGAGTGGCTGCTGAGGGGCAGACATACCCGACCGACCCAGGCACTGGCATACCAGAGACCCCCCACCCTGCACATACTCTGCAATGGGGGGGGGGGGTGTGCACTGAGCTCTTTGACAGCGGAAATCACCGTAGTTATTGATCTGGTGGGTAGGGAGGGGGGGGGGAGCCTCATTTGAGGGCCTCTGGTCTGCTTGGCGATTGCTCACGGTCACCACCCCGCTGTTCGTTCCTCAACTACAGCCAGCTCCACAGGAAACACCTCAAGCACCCGGGAAGGACAAACCAGCGACAAAAACCTCATACATCCTACATCCATACATCCTAATAACCTCTTCTTATTAGTGGTCTTTATTAAGGGCATCCGCCGTATAACAATCTATCTATTTTAGAACACAGAAAGTTGGGAAAAGTGAGTCCTGATGTTGCACTAAAAGGCAAGAGTTCTCTGGGTTGCAGTCGGTACCGTAGCAACCTGTGCTGTACTACTAGTAGTCCTGCAAGTACTACTGCAAGTACTGCAGCAGCGGGGTAGTCACATCCTTCTGGATTAGTCTTGATCCAGCGTGCATTCAAATGATGCGATCCGTAAGATCCGTCAATCAGTCACCCGCAGCTAAACCGGCTTTGTGCTTTTTCTTTGTGTTTTTGGATGTAAATATCCTCCCATAGTGTCTCCATGTGAGTCATCCCCGTGCGATGGATTGCCTTCCAACTCTGTCCTATTTATGTCCTATTTTTGTCAATGAGCAGCAGACACTCCCCTCACACGTCTGCTCATTGACAGCAATGTGTTTTGGCTGAGAGTCAAACACCCCAGCCACTGCATTATCCTGCCTCCTCTGTACACTAAAATATAATGCATTTGGAATGCTTTAGGAACATTCTATTAACTTTATTCTTTGTATTCCTGCTGATTAGGGCACTTAAAATAGTACTTAGCATTGTGTAACATCACAATTATGAGCGCTTGAAAACTTCAGCGATATATTGTTGTTTTACTCTTTCGATAAATGTTCCGATTATTATTGTAAGTCGCTTTGGACAAAAGCGTCTGGCAAATGCCCTAAATGTAAATATACAGTAAATGTATTATGTGCGGGTCAAATAAATGTTGACGATAGAATGTTTCTCCTGAGCAAAACCTCTAGCGGCCTACCGGGTCAATAAGACTCCCTGCCGTGTCAACTTGAGTGAGCCCAACCGAGCATCGAACCAGCGGCATCAACGAGAGGCAACGTCTGAAAGAAGAAGAAGCCATCCCCCCATATTTAACGCAAGCACACATGGAAGTTTAGCGTGCGTTTGTTACCAATCCCTCGGGTCTTCCACTGTATAAACAGGGGGGGGGGGGGCGGGGAATAGCTGTTGACAACATGGTGACTGTCCCCGGGGGTTCCTGCAGCGGCGCCGAGGCGATGGCTGTAAATAGTCTGTTGTCTTGTGCACACCGGAGCGTCGCACGTCTTTCACACTCGCCGGCATCTTCATCACATTCCGACGTCACAGGGGAGGAGGGCGAGGGAGGCGACACAGGAAAAAAAACGATTGAAAATTATAAATAAATAAGAAAGAAAGCCCATCAGCAGTCAGCAAGCCTCTAAGGTGTTATTTAAATGTGGGATCCAGCGGTCCAACTATGCTATAGACAACTATGTTAACCTTTTGGTTTTGCTGTTGGTCGTTAAGTTTATGTTCAGCTATTACTGATCCCTGCCTCCAGCAACATGATTGGTCGAAACTAACCAACGTCCCATTTTACCCATAGACGAGCTCATCTGCCATGAGACTTTAGATATTAATCGAACAATATAAACATTTGTGAATTGTGAGACGAGGTTTTATGTATCATCCAGCCTCACTCGGGTGGACACCTGTAAAAAACAACAACATTCAAATAACGTCTGATTGGCCCCTTGTACGAGGAGGGTCTTTTGTTAATTAGTCTTCTAGGCGCACATTGACAGATAATTAGTGTGATAGTGAACCTAACCAACGTGGACAACTGGTAATAAGCTGAGGGACTCTGTTAGCGTTCGACCGAGCACACGGCATTCAGCGCACATGGAGAGAGAGAGAGAGAGAGAGAGAGAGAGAGAGAGAGAGAGAGAGAGAGATAGACAAAGGAACAGTACATGGGACTCAGGCACGCTTGCACCAGGTGGTTGAAACCTTCCATTAGCTTACCTTGGGTGCACCATGTTGCACAACAGAAGCGCAATTAGCCAACTTGAGGTCATAGTCTCGTCGGCCCCTGGAAAAAAGAGAAGAAAAATAAATGCACAGAGGGCTTTTGAAGCGATGCGCAGCCTGATTGCTCCCGCTTGGCTCGATAGCAACGGAGCGGAAGGGATAGGAGAGAAAGAATAAGAAACAAAACATACAGAGTGGAATTGTTTGCATTCTGGCGACCCGCGTGTCCACGGCCCGCATCAACCAGGAACCAGATTGCTCCAACATCTCATCAGAGGTAAACAGCAGTCCACTCAGAGAAGACACTTTAAAACTGATTCACTTTTGTAGATTGGGCGAGGATTTCATCTTCTTAGATATGTATCGATTAAAATGAGAGAGACAGGAGAGGCAGCAGGAATTTTAATCTGATGGGGAGCGGCAGGATAGCGAGCATCATCATCATCCTCCTCATCTTCTGTTCGGTGCGGCGCATTACCATCGCCATCATCATCTTCATCACCATCATCATCATCATCATCATCATCCTCATCACCATCATCATGTGAGGCGGCAGTAGCTCAGGAGGTAAGAGCGGTTGTCTGGGAGCAGGAAGGTTGCTGGTTCGATCCCCGTGCTCCGCCTAGCTAAGTGTCGAGGTGTCCCTGAGCAAGACATCACCTGCTCCTGACGTGTTGGTTGTTACCTTGCATGGTTGACGCCGCCGTCGGTGTATGACTGGGTGAATGTGAGGCAACTGTAAAGCACTTTGGATAAAAGCGCTGTATAAATGCAACCCACAATCATCAGTAAACTGGGAAAACAAACTTGGTGGTAAAAGTGACTCTGATGTTTTTTAGCAGCGGGGCTCGCTTGCGTCAGGGACCCCTGTGGGCCCCGTGGTTGAACCCAGCAAGGTTAAGCTGGGCTTCTTGGCTTCTCCTTCTGCCATGTTTAGAAATGAGGCTGGCATAATGACATATCAGGTGAGTCAATCAGCCAGGGGGCTGCATGTATGGAGACGAGGACTCAGCTCAGCAGCCGTGCAGTCATGATGCGACGCGTGCAGAGCAAGACACCCTGCAGCCACATGTAGACATGGAAATATGCATGTTTATGTTTGTACACACACACACATGCACATACACACATATGTATGTGCACACCCACAGATGCAGACACACATGCGCACATAAACACACACGCTCACACACACCCCACATCAACGTACACACACACACACACACACATATATGTGCACACCCACAGATGCACACACATGCACATAAACACTCTCACACGCACACACAGACAAACACACACATGCATACACACACACACACACACACACACTCAAATAATGCATGCCCATGTCGTTGGGCTTTCACCACCTCCTCGTGTAGTCGCCGTAATTGGTGTTGCAATGAATGTTTACATGGCAGCGGCTAATGTGACTCACGCTAGACCTGGTGGCCGGGGGTCGGGCCGCTCGGGGAAGCCCCTCCTCGGGTCACCTGTGTCGGGGAGGAGACGGCCCAGTGAGCCACGGACATCGGGACGCGGTTGAGATGAAAACACCTCCAGCATCCCCTGCTGACGGGGAACCAGGAGAAGTGTTCTGCTGCTCCCGTCAGAGCAGAACACTTCCATTGTGTGGATTATGAATGAATTAATGAATGAATTGCTTTATTTGAACAAAGTACAAAGAACATTAACCTTATAAAACAAGGAGAGATGTAATGTACCGGGTTTTAGCAAATTGCTATTTTCCGCCCGTGGTCCCTGGGCAGGTAAGTAAAATTATTAAATAGTACAAGAAATACACATTAAAAGAGTACAAACATACTATGGTAATCAATAAGAGTACACAAACACAATCATCCCCACATCCCCAACCTTTATTATTTCATTATAACCAACAATTATAATCCATGTTCCAACTCTAACTCTCACTAACTCAGGAAGAATATTTATTCTATATTTAGGTCCCTTTGAATGTTATAGATCATGTAATTAACAATTAAAATGATTAAAATCTACTCATCTACAATCGTACAAATGCATTTGTGTTTTGTTTAGGACTCTAATTGGAACAACTTTGTCTTAATTGTGTGGGATCGTAAAAGCTGTTGCCACGCTCACAGCATAACAAACATCATGATTATGTGTGGTTGTTATTAATGATGATAAACATACAAATACAATTCCTTTTATCACCAATGTAAAAGTTGGCTAAAGTTGCAGCTAATCAATACCCTTTTCTCATTCATTTCAATGGTGCATCAGAGCATTAGTAGAATCAATAGAATTATGTGGGGTTGCTCTTAATTGTACCTTATATGTTAATGAAATATGTTTATTTAATTGTATTTATTTATCTTGTCAAAGATTTCTGCAACATGCCTGAACAACCTGCTCCCTGATGACATGGATCTAAAAATAAACATTGAATAAAAGCATCTGATAAATGACTATCCATATAACTCTCTCCCCTCTCTCTCTCTCTCTCTCTCTCTCTCTCTCCGTCTCTCTCCCTCTCTCTCTCTCACACACACACACACACACACTCACACACACACACACACATATATATATATATATATGTATGTATGAGTGTGTGTGTGTGTGTGGTGTGTGTGTGTGTGCGTGTGCGTGTGCGTGTGTGTAAAGCCATATCAGTCTGATAACTGTGTGTGACTCTGGGCTCTGGGTTGACGTGTGACCACGGTGTGTGTGTGTGTGTGTGTGTGTGTGTGTGTGTGTGTGTGTGTGTGTGTGTGTGACGCTGCCTGGCTGATTACATTACCTTTATATCGCCGGTTCACTAGATTTATCCCAAGGCTCCCGGAGTATTCATAAATCCAGACCATTCACTGAAATTAAACATAACACAGCGCACGCACACACACACACACACACACACACACACAGACACACACACACACACACACACACACACACACACACACACACACACACACACACACACACAGTAACACGCCACTCAATATGGCCTAACAAGATGTTTCAGAAGACTTTACCGTTGCCAGAGGTGGTGAAACAAGAAATGGTTTAGGTTATAGAATGCTATTTAGAAGCAGGATATGCGTGATGCATCTAAATATGTCTCAGCTTCATGTTACATTCCTTGGCAAAAGTGTTTTTATCTGGATATAACTATAAATTAATGCTTTACCCCTATATATATACTCTATACTAAATATACTAATACTGTCCTTGGCCTATTCTCATCTTTATTATTATTCATCATAGAAAGTACTAAAATAAAGAACATCTAAATATTAAATTATTAGAAACCATAAGTGGCCAAATATAGAAACGTATGTTATTTTTATACATACGGTTGTGAGTTATGCTGCGGCGCCCGTGATGTCGTTCAATAAGATCGGGATGATGTATTCACTGTGTCACTCATTAAACTAGCTGCAGCACGCACACGCACACACACACACGCACACGCACGCGCACACACGCACACACACACACACGCACACACACACACACGCGCACACACACGCACACATTGTTTATTCCACACTAGAAGACGTGCAGCCTCGCTGGGCTACATCCTGTGCAATGTGGCAGAGCAAACACTCTCCATTATATAAGCTATTATGGGACACCCAAGTCTTTTAAGGTTGTGTGTATTATTGCACAGATCACCTCAGGAAAGCATCGGAATGCCATATTAGCGGAGCGTGACCTATGAACCATGGCCTATGACAGAGAGAGAGAGAGAGAGAGAGAGAGAGAGAGAGAGAGAGAGAGAGAGAGAGAGAGATGATCGTTCAGGTAAAATGGGCTCTTGATGACAACTTGAGAGCGGTTTCCCATAATGTCTTCATCTGCTGTGGAGCGAACAAAAAGCTGCTGATGGGGGGTTCAACACAATGAAATAGTCCGCCATTGAAACATGAATTAACACTGAAACATGACATAAGATAAGATAAGATAGAACTTTATTCATCCTGAAGGAAAGGAGGTTGCTCAATAAGAGTACCAACTAACATGAGAATAAAAACTATTAGGAATAGCTAAATGTAGCAGTTAATAAGCCAAAGAAAAATATAGGTAGATAATTTAGTAAACAAACAAGTTGTCAATGGATTGAGAAGTAGGATGACGTTATGAGATGTAGTAATATTGAAAGTCGTAGTTGCACATGATATTAAGAATATTGCACATGATGATGAAAGGTAATGTAGCAAGGTAATATTGAAAGGTAATAGTGAGACATTAACATGAGTTAATTCATGGGATTCACTCAGAATGCCCTCGCGACCCACCAGTTGAGAGTCACTGGCTGAGAGGATGTTACTAATGCGCGGTTATTAGCCCTGGAAGCTAATTAGATCCTGCGGGGGGAGAGTCAGGTAACAAGACTAGCTCTTTGTTAGCATACGTTTGCACACAAACCACTGCCCGCAAGCCCCTGAAAAGCGTGGAAATGAGGTAACAAGGTGAAAAAGGTGAACGAGGTTAAAAGTGAAATCCATACCGTTCAAAAGCACTTAAAAAAACATAAACCTGCTCCGACCTTTAACCTCAGAAACGAGACAGCTGTGATTTTTGTTTTCGTTCCTGTATGTGTGGTCGTATGTATGTGGACGTGTTTTTTGCATTTCCACGAGTGTGTGAAGCAAAGTGCACACGCCTTTATTTAAAAAAACCATTTCAGATAGAGATTTGGTTGCAAACATCGCTTAGCATATTGTATGTTCTTAGATGTTGGTAACGTGCTCAGAATGGCACGTCTGCTCTTATCCCAGCTATTATGCAGGCTACCTAGCAATTATGAAACTCGTTCTATTAGCCTCGTAACTATGAATGCTTTGAAACCTGCTTGTCTTCATCTTTATGCTACCATAGTGATCATATTGCTGTCTCCTTCAATATAAGTCTTCCTTTGGGGATTATAAAGCGTCGAAAAGTAATGTAAATGTAATGTAAAAAGTGAACCACACGACGATGTGTCTTAAATGTATTCAGTGATTTCTCTTATACCCCCCCCCCCCCCCCCCCCCCCACCTCCCCACACAATTATATTCAGCGGAAACACGCAACACATGGCTGACCGCCTCATGAACACAAGAGCACATTACTTCAGGATGTAAAGACCGTCCGGCCGCGTTGACCCCGCCGCCTCTCGGACAGAATGTGCCGTAATGTAAAAACACATCCGGCGCTCTGATTTATAGCGGTTACAGAACAGACGGGGCCAGACGGACGGAAGGAGGAGCCCGGCTCACCGAAGCACAACATGTCAGGTCTTGGTGTTTTTTAATGCCGCGCGCCGAGGACTTGATCGAGATATCTCCCACCGGAAAGATAAAATGGAAATATGTCGCTCGTAAACACCCAAGGACTCGTCGTCGGCCTACAAAATGGAATAAGATACGTGTTTGTTATTTGCTTCTTGTTATCCGATTCATATGACACTTGAAAAAGTAAAATGGCGGTGAGCAGTTTTGTCCACAGAAAGCGGTTTTCTCCGTCATTAAGTTGCCGCATTTCATGTCAACACAATTCGCTGGCCTAAATGACATAACATTCAACTTAAAATAGTTTGGCGGAGTAAAATTTTAATACATTGTTCTTGGATTGCCTTCTGACGACACCTCTGCTCTGCTCAAGTGTTATCAAAATGTAGTGAAATTGGCTGACATTTTGGTGTAATGATTGTGGCCTAGATTTCTCCCAAGACTGCAATCTTTTCCTTATGCTCCCAGCCACAAAGTGAAAAGTGTACATCAAAAGCCTGAAGATCATAATAATCATAATAATAATCATAATAATACACTGGGACTTACAGAGCGCCTTTCTATATATATAGATATATATAGACCCTATATAGATATCTATATCTATATCTAGCTATATAGATTATTATACCATGCTACCATTACCTTTCATCATTATGTGCAATATTCTTAATATTCTTAATATCATGTGCAATACTGCCTATCACCGTTATTATTATTACCTTTCAATTATTATCTTGTAACATCAAAAGAAAGATAAATGAATGAATGACATAATACTTCAGTCCTTTCATCACATAGTGTTATGTGTGAAAGAAAGAGCACTGATAGGCTCCTTGTGTTAATACTTTAATTTAATGTTTCATTTTTTCACTGCTTTTAATTGCATGTGATATACTATCTGTCTTCACACAGTACTAGGTTACTACACAACTGTAGTAGCCTAGATATTAATTCAAATATTTTTTTTATTGTTATATCAATTTTTTCTCTATCTCCCAGCCTTTTTAAAATCATGAAAATGCTAATTTTCTTTACAATCTTATCTGTATAAAGTTATGATGGCTTTCCTGTGTTTAAAACCGTCGAACTCTTCATGAGACACACACCACTGCCACGGAGCCACCAGCCAGTAACCACACATGAATAGAAGCACAGTTATAGATCCACTCTGCATTCATGTGTTCACATCAACTCGTTTCACTCAATTCTAATCAATTCTAATCAAATCCGGCGAGGAATCCCAGGGGAGTTGGCGGAGGCAGGGGAGGTGGGGGTGGGAGGGGAGCAGAGTTTGATCCTGAATGTAAATGAATTGTCTTTTCTTTTTCTTTTCTACTCACGAGCAAGGCATCACGAAGTAAGTAGATCCGACATCTTTTGTTCCCTGAAACAATAAAACAACTGGGAGAGACACGGAGTATTTTCCAAGATCATAATAAAAACCGTCGATAACAACAATAGCAAGAGAGATATTGTACGCTCGTGGAAAAATACCAAAGCTTTCAGCTAAAAGGTCAGGACCAAGAGATAAACGGTGTTTTCGTCTTTCACACTTTCATATTAAGGTGGATTGACAGAAAGGTCCTTCAGGGAGGGCGATGAAAACGTCTCAGACGTATGGACTCAACACACTCCCATACTGGCAGAAACCAGTGGGCTGTGTACTTATATATTATATATACACGTATGTACTGATATAATATAGCATTATAAATATAGTATTCAGGAGAGGCCTTTAACAACAGATTGTCCCACGCTGTTTCTGAAGATGTGCATATGGGATGGAAGATGGAAGATTCAAATATTTTATAAACTAAATCAAACCATACAGGGTCCAATTGTCTGTGTAGCTTACTGCTATACTGGTAATTTAGCCCAAACTTGTGTCCAGAGTTGAGATACAGAACAGATGCAGGTGGTTTAATAAAGCAGGTTCTCGCTGAAGCACGCCCACCGGTTGGGCTGCAGAGTGGAACATCTAGAATATCTCCAAGAAGGGTTTGGTTAATATCATTTGACGTGCTCCCTGTATAGAGCCCCGCGTTAAGGGGCGTTCGCACACAGTCCATCGCTAAGAAGTGGTTTCTCCTCTTTCTCACGACCATATCCATGTCCCCTTGTTAGTCTTCTTGAAACACCGACTGTCGGGACGCTTTCATTCTTCCGTTTAACTTTCCCCGAGGCGAGACGGGTTCTGAGGCGACACGGATTTGTGTGTGTGCGTGTGTCGGTGTTGTGCGTGCAAGTATCCCCTCTGATCTGCAACCAGAACACCCTGTTAATCACACTGACTGGGGCCAGCACAGGCTGATCCATAGCTAACCGGAACACAGTGTCAGAGTCCTCATGGGGGAGGTACAGCTGACAGCGGCGTTAGCAGCGTTAGTGGTGTTAGCGGTGGTAGGAACATAGGAAAAGTGTCCACAGCCACAATCCACAGGGGACCACCGGCTAATTGTTTTGGGCTGTGTTTGGATAATGTAGGAATGGGTGTGCCCGGGGTCTCACTCCGGTGCACACACCACCAAAGTCAAACGATCAATTGAAAAAGGAAACTCAGGTTGCCGTAGCAACCCGCCGTTATTCAATTAAAGGGTACGCTTTTCTTCTGTCTCGTGCATCCGCCGTTCACTCCCACCACCCTGGGCCGGGTGACGTCACAGATTGGATTTCAGCCTATAGCGGCGGTGGTCCTGCAGTACAGAGCACGGGACAGATAGCATTTCCGTGTCAAAGGTTGTATCCTCCTTACCCATCATGCACGGGGAGAAAGGGGGGAGTGAAGTGGATGACCACCAGCCCAGCCCCTGGAGGAGCTTCTGCTCTGGATCTGCGTCACAGAAACCTTCATACATACCCCCTTCTCCTCCTCCTCCTCCTCCTTTTCCTCCTCCTCCACCACCACATCTCTTTGTTTCTTGAATGGTCTAGGAGGTGGGGTTTGGGGGTTGGGGGATGGGCGAGTGTTTGCTATTCGCGTCAGGGAACATGTGTTCCTGCTGACGGGAGCTGACAGACGCCCTGCAGGAGAGGAAAATGGACGGAATTGAGTACATTTCAGAAAGTAAAGAAGGAGATCTGTTGGGAAACTTAATTTCACGGCAAAACAGAATTTTTTTTCGTACTTATTACTTATCCTCGGCCTAAATGCTGATGCCACAAAAAAGCTCGACACACCTACAAACATGGTTGAAAATATTACTATGGCTATTTATTAATTTAGCAGATTTGATCTTTTATTCAAAGCAACTTGCAGTTATGTTTATAATTAGATCCATCTTGTTAGGGAGCAGGTAGGGCTGTAGTGCAGGGGTGTGCATGCAGGCATCGTCTGCGGACATTGGGGATCGAACCCAGAACCTTTTGGGCTGTGACATTAAATCAATAAGATAAAAAATGTACGAATAAATTACACACCCACCCCCCCCACTCCAAGCACAGAAGACACTTGACGAACTTGACAGATTTAACTTGCTCTTCAGAAAAAAATGATTAACTCATCGATGCTCACGATTGTTTGGCACATTGTTCATGTGGAAAAAGGTGGACGCAATTTTCATACACATAACCAAGCTGTGAACTCACTGAAACCATGGTGTCGGAATAATATCAATGAGAACAACATATTTGTGAGTAATTTCACCTATTAACCGTATAGTGCACAATTATACTAATGCTCTGATGCACATAGAAGCCAATGACATGAACGACAAATGGGTATTCATTAGGTGTAACTAAAACAATTAAACACAAATGGAAGTGGTTCCTTTCAGCGCATTAATTAAGCATCCAATATGAATACTTAGTTCGTAAAGTCACTCCAAAGAAAGCGCCAAAGCTTTTACATTGGTATACAAAATTCTAATGTGATGTATACATTATCTAAATAATATATACATATATATACTGTATAGATAGCTTGTCATTTCCACATTGGGTTTTCCTGTCCAGGCAATTTAGCGGCATGCTCAGGTGTAACCGCAGGGAGGGAGATTATATTTCAGGGACAATTTCCCTACGCTTAGCCTGAAAGTCCACTTGTGAAAGCTAATTTTCAGAGCTTTTTCAGCTCTGCTCTGAGCCCTTCTGAGTCACGTTAAGTTCAGTGTGTTCCTTATGCCTGGATCCCAGCTTTACTTTGAAACAGGATTTTTCTATTACAGTAAGGATTCGTTTTTTTTTTCATGTCCAGAGGCAGACAGGTCGGAAATGTAAAACGCACCTTTTGACTCAAATTCAGAATTAATTTCACATACAGCTCGTTAAGATAAAGTTGTCTTGCTCTTGAAAATTGCATCCGTTTAAAATGTGTGTGCGTGCGGGTGTGTGTGAGAGAGAGAGAGAGAGAGAGAGAGAGCGAGAGAGAGAGAGAGAGAGAGAGAGAGAGAGAGAGAGAGAGAGAGAGAGACACGCCCGCAGCACACACACACCGCCACCTACCCCCACCCCACCGTACACACAAACCACCCGACCAAACCACACCCACGGATACTGTGTCTGACTCCGGCGGCTGGTCACGCTAGCGTCGCGTGCGTCTCTTACACGTCCGTGACATCGACAGTGGAATTGAAAGCTGTTAAGCTGTTAAGGCGAGATGGAAATTAAATATTTATTGGAATCGTTAAAAGATGCTTTCTCTGTCTGGACGCCGGCCGCTGGTGGCTGTCGGCGCGTGTTTCCGTCTCCCGTTTGTCGTTAGCGCGTGTCGGTCGTCACGCAGCACGCCATTGCTGTGGCGTTCTGACACACGCGCACACACGCACACACACACACACACACACACACACCATATTGATGAGAAGGATGAGGAAGGGTGGTGAAGCTGATGATGAAGGTGATGATGGTGTGGGTGAAGGAGATGAGGATGATAGCGGTGATTGTGAAGATGATGATGAAGGTGGAGGTGATGTGATGATGAAGGTGGAGGGGATGATGATGGTGCAGATGAAGGAGATGAGGATGATGATTGTGAAGATGGTGATGAAGGTGTAGGTGATGATGATGATGATGATGATGATGATGATGATGATGAAAGTGATGATGATGATGATGAAAGTGGAGGGGATGATGGTGAGGATGATGATGATGATGATGAAGATGAGTGCAGCAGGAATGGCAGGAGTGAAGAACCTCGGCGTTGCCTTGTTGTGTGAAAACCCTCTGTGGGCCTGGCACCCCATCAAGTCCCAGACTCACACACACACACACACACGGCGCTGTCACCCTCGGGGGCTCGGCTGCAGGCCACCGCCCGGTGAGTGAGTGAGGGACAGACGGACGGAGACGCAGTGACGTCCGTTTGTCACTCGCAGTGACGACCGCGTGCCATGAATATTTAATGCAGATGGACTTTAAGAATTTATGTGTGTGTGTGTGTGTGTGTGTGTGTGTGTGTGTGTGTGTGTGTGCGTGCGTATGTGTGTGCATGTGTGTGTGAACGTGTGTGTTTTATACGTGCTTCTATACAACCCCTCTCGCTGCCCCCCACTGTGTGTGTGTCTGTGTGTGTGTGTGTGTGTGTGTGTGTGTGTGTGTGTGTGTGTGTGTGTGTGTGTGTGTGTGTGTGTGTATATTGTGGTGAGCGCCACGGATGAAATGGAAGAGACAAACCACGTCTCAGGAGCATTTTTACGTTACCCTGTGCCCCACACACCGCACCACTCCAGGTATAACGTTTATCGGTCACTCCCCCCACTTCACCAACACTGACTGGGGGTCGTTCTCGGCCACACCTTGGACCACCTTGGACCTGCGGCCACAGGGGCGTATGCTTGTGCCCCCCCCCCGCCCCCCTTCATGTGTGTGTGTGTGTGTGTGTGCGTGTGCGTGTGTATATACATGCTTCTCTACAACCCCTCTCTTGGTCCGTGTGTGTGTGTGTGTGTGTGTGTGTGTGTGTGTGTATGTGCGTGTGTGTGTGTGCGTGCGTCCTGTGTTCGCGTCCACCGGCGTGCAGGAGAACGGCCGGAGACAGAAGACGCTGGTGTGTGAGAAGTTCGACCAGCTGTACAACCTGCTGGAGGAGAGGAAGCGCAGCATGGGCCAGAGGGTGACCACGGAGCAGGAGGAGAAGCTGGGCTACATCCGCGGCCTGACCCAGCGCTACGGAGACCACCTGGAGCAGAGCTGCGGCATGGTGGAGACGGGCATCCTCACCGTGGAGGAGCCGGAGATGGCCGTGTTCCTGCAGGTGAGGGTCCTTGGCGGTAGATTTTGCACAGTCGAATCCGATTGGTCTCGTCGGGCCACACCCATCGTCCATCGATCGTTTTTGTATTATTTTTGGAATATATGCAGCTCAATCACGCCTCATTTTGTGTGATTTTCACGTGGTTTGAATGCTTCAAAGTAATCAAATGGCTTCCAGGGTTTCCCACAGCTGTTTATAGCTGAGACGACCACCTCTATAAACATTCACATTTACATTTTCATTCATATTTACATTTTCATTTACATTTACATTTTCATTTTCAGCATATAGGACAAATGCACCGAGTTTGGATCTTCTTTCATGGTTTATAAATGTTGGCAATTCACATTGTGCAAGCAACTAGACTAAATGGCCGATATATGCTTCTACTTCGATATAAATGACTGGATCGTGCCACTACCAGCACACAAAGGGGTTATCAAACTAACAATAATGATCAATCATTCATCGAAAGCAAAACGTAGCACAGCCAATTGCACACAGAAGACTGAGTCAAACAAAGCGTTTCCTTGCTGTGGTATCACTCATTTTGCAACCCCCTCCTCCTATGGAATGTCCCGCTGTGACAGACCCACAATTTTCCCGCCACGACTAATCGATGTGGAATTTTCGAGTGGTTGAGGATTCAAGGTTACCCTAGTAGGACTTGGATAGCGCTATCTATAATGTAACAGATGCTCACTGTGGATTCAGATACAAAAATACTGCGGACACGGGGGGATCGAACCCAGTACCTTTCGTCTGGGACTTTTCTTTTTTTTTTTTGCTCATTTTGTATATTTCCTGACTCTGCTTGTGTGTCTATTTCTCCCAAAAGGCGGCGAAACCTCTCCTAAAAAAGTGAGTATGCCAGCAGCTTTGAACCTTTTTTAAAAGCCATCCGTATTGCACAAAACCGGCAGCGGTATGTTGCCATGGATACCGGCGTGGAAGCTTAATGAATATTGTCCCTGATGTCAGGTTAACAGAGGCGTCGAGTACGGTCCACCTGGACAAGGTGGAGCACGGCTATGAGCTCATGCACCACTTCCAGGTCAACTTCAGCAGGGAGCGCAAGGCTCTGCTCGCCATTGACTTTGCTGAAGGTATTACTTACAATTACAATATTACCAGGTAATATTGAAAGGTAATATTGAGAAGTACATTATACTTTAAGTATGAAAAGTAAAAGTATGCATTATGCAGAATGGCCCATTTCAGAACAATATAAAGATATATTATTGGATTGTAATTATTGATGCATTCATGTGTTCATCGCTTGAATAAAAAAAAAATAACGCAACACCTTTATTGACCAACAGACGACGACGACGATGAAGATGAAGAAGACGAGGAAGATGGTGACGAGACGTTCAATGTGGACGCCGCTGGAAGCCAGGCGGTTGCCACGGCTACGCCTTCCCCAACGCCCCCCTCCGCACAGACTAGCTCCCTCACCAGCGCATCCAGCAGTAGCTTGTCAACGTAGCCGACGACCTATTTTGCGCAGGCAATCATATGGGCGGCTACAAGATGGCGATCCGAGATGTTAACATCAGGTCGTGTGTGGGATAGGATGGGGAGAGTGAGTGATATAGTTTTTATGAATTAAGTTAGTTACCGGTGTTTAGACTCGAGAGACAATTCCCACCTGTGTGGGAATGAGGTGCGTGTGAAAAGGAAATGGAAAAATGCTAATTTTGTGATTAGGTCCCTCGGATGATGTTCTTTGTAATACAAAGTGTCTTTTGAGTGGATAATTAGTGTTTTGTTGTTGTTGTTTTTGAAAGAGAAAAATGTCCTGTCAACATCTGTATGTTACACCTCTGGCTGATCTTCTTTT
Organism: Coryphaenoides rupestris; assembly: GCA_002895965.2. NCBI lineage: Eukaryota > Metazoa > Chordata > Actinopteri > Gadiformes > Macrouridae > Coryphaenoides > Coryphaenoides rupestris. The sequence continues at coordinate 343,505 of PIJE02000368.1, forward strand.
CAGGGTCCACCCTTGTTCACTTTTTTTTATACACACAGTGGTATTATTGTTATCAGTAGGATCCTAGAATAGCTTAGCACAAGATGGCCGCCTAATTGGCCCCATTTCTATCCTCACAACGATGACATTTATTTCCGTTCTTCGTCCATACAGAGAGCCTGCTAATGCCACTTTAGTTTCCACGTTGTTGTGATGTGTGAATGTTTTCCCCTACGGAGGACTAAGCTCACCTCGCTGTTATAAATCCTTTTTAAGTGTCAAAAATGAATAAACCTTGTTTCCAACCGTAGCGGTTGGGGTTTGGGGTAATTTCTGTTATTTTTGGGTTCGCCTGCTGCGTGACCATTCACATTGTGCCTCACGTAATTGGTGTATGACTAATGAAATGGACAATTTGTGTGTGTGTGTGTGTGTGTTGTTTTTTCTCAAGCATACTGGGAGACGCTGTCAGCTTTCTAGGATTTATTACAAATATAGATATTTACTTGAAGTCCTCAGTCATACTTCAGGACCTATATTACAAAATATAGATATTACTTTGTGTCTCGCACAACCACTGGATGCTTGTCTTTTTATTTACAAACTTAAATAACAAACACATGTAATATTTGATTAATAAAACTGGATATGCAGTGGGCCTATATTGACCAGGTATAACATTTCATTTAGAAGAGAATGAATTGAATACACCAATCAAATCAACTCTAAGCGGTGGTGGCGATTAGACAGACGCAGGGGGCAAAGGTGACACTGTATGTAAAAATAATAAAATATCTTTGGTGGTGGTGGTGGTGGTGGGTTTAAAATCTTCATTTCCCGAAGAGCTCCATCATCCTCCTGTTGCTCTGCGCCTGGATGGCCATCTGCTCCGCCCGGGACATCTCCATCATCTCCCGCAGCAGGTGGAAAGTCAGGTCCAGGGAGATCGGCGGGTCCTCGGAGCGCCTGGCCCTCTCCGTCTCCGTCTCCGTCTCCTCCTCCCTCACCCTCTCCCTCTCCGCCTCCCTCTCCCTCTCCGTCTCCATCGACTCGTCCACTCGCTTCCCAAAGAACTCGCCGATCAGCGGCCCGATGTTTCCAACCTTCCCCTCCAAAAGACGCCGCGTCAGTGACGTGCGGAGCTGCAGAGCGCGGTTGTAAAGCGCGTCGGGTCGACCGGACTGCTGCTGCTGCTGCTGCTGTGGCATCGTCATCATCATCGACGGAGACCCGAAAGAGTGAGCCGCCGGACGAGGTGGGGGGTTGTTTGTGTTCCCAAGTCTGCCCAGTCGAAGGGAGTACTCCTCCCCGAGCCGCTGGAGGATGGGGAGAGAGCGCTGCGCCCGGGGTCGGGGGTCCGGGGACGCGGCGGGACTCTCCAGAGCCCTACATTCATAGCGCGGGGAGAGGAAGGCAACGAGCAGAATCACGGCGGTGCCAAGTGCATTGAGCTTCATGTCAGGATGGCGACAGGAATCTGCGAGGGGAAGTCAAAGGTTTCACTGTTGTTGTTGTTGTTGTTGTTTAGGTTGTTGTTGTTGTTGCTGCTGCTGCTGTTATTATTATTTGGAGTAAGAGTCCAACGAAAGCGCGCGTAATAGTCGTGCGTAAAATGACGCGCGTTGCTTGGGCACGTTAGGTCCCTCGATCCGATTGATTAAAAAGAAAAAACCTAAATGATGAAATGTAATCAATTGTATTATTATTTCTATTTATTTATTTATTTTCTCCTAGGATGATGAAACAGTCCATTTAGGAACAAAGGGTATGTAAAATGCATTTATTTAGCAATACATCTCATGTTTCATAAATCGTTATTCTAAAGTAAGAAAAAACACCCAAATATGCCTAATTATCAGTTAGTTCGTTCGTTCGTTAGTTAGTTAGTTAGTTATTAGTTAAGCTTTAAACATTTTCATACCTTAATCGGTGGTGTGAGCTCCAGCCCAGTGTAGCCTCGGTGCCAGGCGGCGATGGACTGTTCTCTGTCTCTCAAGATTGCGTAAAGTAAGGAGCCGGGCGACACTTACTTTGAGCCAAGTCGCAGGAGCCCACTTATATAGCGGAGAGCTCACTACGAGGGTCTGAATGGAGTCTGCGCCGTGGCGGCTGACGGGTCTCACTTGAATGAACACCTCTGGAGGAGGTGGGGAAAAAAAAGTGCAGTAGTTTAGGATGAGTCATATGTGTGTCTGCGTTAGGGCGCGTCTGTTTGCCCGTCTGTCGCTCTTTCTGTCTGTCTGTCTGTCTTTCTTTCTGACTGCAGGCCTGTCTGTCTCTCTGTCAGTCTGTCTGTCAGTGTGTCAACATGCCTGTCTCTCAGTCTGTCAGTCTGTTTGCAAGTCTGTCAGTCAGTCTGTCAGCCAGTCTGTCAGTCTGTCTGTCTGTCTGTAAGTCTGTCTGTCAGTGTCTCTGCATGCCTGTCTCTCAGTCTGTCTGTCAGTTTATCTGTCTGTCTGTCTGTCTGTCCATCTGTCTCTCCGGGGTCTACCACCTCTCCATGCCTGCTTGTCTTTCTGCCCCCTTGTCTGTCTGCCTCTATCCATAAGCCTTGTCTGTCTGTCTGTCTGTCAGTCAGTCTGCAGTGTGTTCCTTTTTGTTACATGCGTGTGTGTTGGCATGCAGTCTCGGTGCCGTCGACACGGTAACCAGAATAACGGGTGACAATGAAACCAATTGAGACAAGCGTGTGCAATGAAGTGTGGAGCTTATATGGGAACAATGGGATGCATCTTGCATACATCTCCGAATTGACCTTGGTGCTGTTCTGACGGCACACTACAATACGCACACACACACACACACATACACACACACACACACACACACACACACACACACACACACACACACACACACACACACACACACACACACACACACACACACACACACACACACACACACACACACACTGTATTTGGTACGGGCATCATTTACAATGGTTTAGGATTAGCATTGAACACTGTAGTGATGGTTGAATGATTGGCAGTCTATACTATATCTACGCGGGGGGGGGGGGGGGGGGGTGGGGCGTGGCCTGCTGCTTGTCCAGACACTTAGTTTAATATAAAGCCTGTTCCAATATCTTATGGATGAGTGACACAGCCAGCCAGCCAGCCAGCCAGCCAGCCAGCTATCCAGCCCCTCTCCGAGTAGTTTGAGCGGCACAGTGCGCACCTCCGCTGCCGCACACCTGCATGAGCCTCCTCGTGATTAATCACTTGCCGCATGGCACCCACCACCACCGCCGC
>PIJE02000368.1:351737-379593 GCA_002895965.2 Coryphaenoides rupestris
TGTCATATAGGCCTCGGCCTTGTGCTCCCCCAGCAGTGTGTGTCCCGTGTGTCCCAAAAGTAGACTGAGGGGGTGGGGGATGGTGGGTGGGGGGGAGGAGGAGGGAGGTGGGGCGAGGGGGAGGGTGGGTGCATGCATGCATGGTGTCAGGTCTGTTTTTAGAAGCGAGCTGTCACACCGAAGGTTGCCATGTTCACTTGACCATATTAGAAACTGAGCCCTCCCTTCCCGTGTGTGTGTGTGTGTGTGTGTGTGTGTGTGCGTGTGTGTGCGTGCTTAGACCGGCCGGGGTCGTAACAGCTGGCCTCGAAGACCCGACCCCACGCACACAGGGTTGTGTTGTGTGTGTGTGTGTGTGTGTGTGTGTGTGCATGTGTGTGTGTGTGTGTGCATGCGTGTGTGCGTGTGCGTGCGTGTCCTACCACCATTATTATCGGTGAACATCGGGGGAATGCCTGATAATATAATATTTATTGGGTTGGGTGGGACAGTGTTGTTAACTAAGCTACATATTGCATTCGACGTACAGTAATATAAACAGGCTGTGTGGAGTTGAACACGTGATGAAAAAGTGGACTTCTTACAAGTCCGTAGAAAAAAAAAGTATCTGATTGGAGAATGCGGGCATCGATCCCGCTACCTCTCGCATGCTAAGCGAGCGCTCTACCATTTGAGCTAATTCCCCGACTGCGCAACATCGGTCCAGAGAAGTGGTCAGCCTGTGCCTCCTCCTCCTCCTCTTCTACTCCTCCTCCTCCTCCTTCTGCAAATGAAACTACAAATATTCGAAGATGGACTACAAAAAGCGCGTCTTAGATTAGAAATATATTATAATTCATTGTCGGACGCCAGAAAACCCCGTGTGCCATTTTCACAATTCATTTTCTATCAAAATAACTGTGCAACACTTCCAAACTGTTTCACATTTGACCTGAGAGTAGTTCATTGCTGTCCCCACATGATTACAAAAGTATTTCTGGATCTGCTGCTCTTTTAATTTACATTTTAATTGAAATTAATTCAACACAGTAACAAACAGAACAGGCAGACATTGTAAAATATTCGTTTCTGTGCCAAGAGGTTAAGAGGTCAATTTCATTACATTTCAATATAAATGTGTTAAAAATAGTGCAAAATAAAAAGTTGTTCAAACTAAGAAGTGGAGTGACAGGGCTTGCTCGTAGATGTCCATGATGACAGCGACATCTAGTGTGTAAACTAGGATGTGCAATGTACGTAAAGTGCCATTTATTTGAAATATGCTCAAGACACCTTCTAGTTTATTTGAAAAATTCACCAGGGGCCATTTAAAAATGGGCCAAAAAAAGGTCTCTCCATTGCTCGGTATGTATCCTCTTTAACAGGTCTCTTTAACAGATGCATTTCACCAGCTCAATGTCCGGCCTCGTATATATTACCTGAGTGAGGTGCGCCCCCTAATGCCCGATAACATTAAAAACAAAACCAACACAATAAAGTTAATGAATAACTACTGATAATAAATATAAATTAACAAAGTGGCTTCTAGCAATAGTACTTTCCATTTAGTGTTAATTACATTGCATTAATTTGCATTCGATTTTTTTTTCTAAAGCAAACACATACAATATAGGAATCTATAAAATAAATAGATTTGATAAAATTCAAATAAACAGAAAAGTCCAAGATAAACGAAAAAGTTACGTGTGTGTGTGTATGAGTGTAACTACTTACAAATGTCTCTTACATTAGCAACAATCACTTTTGTACATGATGTAAGCATTAAAGAACACAACGTATTACTATCTGGTTGTATGACAATCACACTGACACCCACATTAAGTGACATTTGAAAGGTTCATAACACTGGGTAATAGTGTGTGTGTGTGTTATGGTCGGGGATCGAACTGACAACCTTTGGATCTCTATCACCCCACGACGATAAGCCCCTTTCGCACATGCAGCTGCGCTCCACCAGGTGGCAGCAGTAGGAGCTCCTTTATCTCTCTGACTCTGTTCAGTTTCCAGCCATCCAATGTAAAAAATAACTTTTTTTTTTACCACAACTTACTTGGGCATTGTCGTTCCAGTGCCATTGTAATAACGCAAAAGGCAAAAATAGCACACAAGGATGGATTGCGTGGACGTCACCAGAGCTTCAATGTCTAAATCCAATGATCACAAAACAAATGGTGGTGTGGATTTGTACCTTTGTACCTCTTCGTTTAAACATTAAAAGAGCTAAAAAACAAACAAACAAACAAACCTCTAAAACCATTAAAATCTTATTTCTATGGTCGAAACTAACCCCAGGAATGAAATAATAATAATAATAATAATAATAATAATAATAATAATAATAATAATAATAATAATAATTATTATTATTATTATTATTATTATTATTATTATTATTATTATGCGGTGTTGACGACGCAGTGGACGGCAGGCGAAGCGTGATTGGTTCGCTGCTGGGTTTCGAGCCCCTGTTCGCGTTCACACGTGACTAACCCATTCCGTCAATGTTCCGGAACATTGACGGAATATACTGCATGTGTGAATGGGGATCATTTATTAATCTCAGTGTCGTGGGTGCGTAACGTAGCTTCTACGAAATGGCTAACCACTTATTTGTCGTAATAGATAACAAGCTCGTTTCCTCCCATGATAAAGCGTCTCTGCGTCATCATAAATACAGGAGATGAATTCTCTTATTCGAAAAAATAAATCGGACAGCCTGTAGCCTATTCATAGATGCGTTATGATGGTATAATATGATACGATGGCTCCTCCACGTCACAACACCACTTGATCACCTTCATTAAAATGAGTTTTGCAAATCTTTGTAATTTTCATACATTTGTGCATGAATTTGTGGTTTGTGCATCAATTAAAACCAGCGCAAAGAAGCAACTAGCGGGGGAGGACTGTTGCGTGTGTGTGGGAGAGACACAGAGCACAGAGAGAGAGAGAGAGAGGGAGGGAGGGAGGGGAGAGAGAGAGAGAGAGAGGGGGAGAGAGAGAGAGAGAGAGAGAGAGAGAGAGAGAGGGGGAGGTAGAGAGAGAGATTAGATAGATGTCTCGGGAGGGGGACCCTATATAAACCCGGCTGGATGTCAGGTGGAGGACTCAGCTCCTCGCACCCACACGACACGACACGACACCCGCAGCTCATCCAGACACCACATCTGTAACCATGTCTCACGCTTGGGGATACAGCGCAGAAAACGGTGAGAGGACACTTCTTCTCCTTCTACACATTCACCCATGCATTCATTCATTCATTCATTCATTCATATATCTGATTGTATTAGGGGGGAGGGGTTGGCATGGCACTCATATCATGGCATTCATGGCTTAGAAATGCGGTGAATAATTAATTAAACGGATGGTCGTTCATTCATTCATGCATGAAGCACATGGAGAGGACAGGGATCTCTTGTGCGCCTTTACGCACACCCCCGTGTGTCCATGTCCTTGTGATATATAGGCCTATAGTCCATGAATAATAAATAATCATGTCGTGTTTGTTTGTTTGTTTGTTTAAGGACCTGCCAAGTGGGGGAAAGACTTCCCGAACGCCGACGGTGTGCGCCAGTCGCCCATCAACATCGAGCCCGCCGCGGCAAAGTTCGACGCGGGCCTGCAGCCGCTGAGTCTGACGTACGACCCGTCCACCTCCATGGACATCCTGAACAACGGACACTCCATGCAGGTGACCTTCACCGACGACACGGACAGCTCCAGTGAGTGCTTTATCTCTGTGGTTTATTTTTCCTTCCCATATTCATATTCATATTCATATTTATATGCACGCAGCATGGACCAATCTGGGAGCTGCCTAATCTGCAGCATGATAACTCTTGTGTTATTGAATGAAATCAGCCACAAAGAGATTAATCAATGAATATGCACGGGAGGGGCGGGGGGGGGGTCAAAAGGCCAAAGGTGCTTTATTTTCTTTTAGTGGAACTGTTGTTTTTTTTTGTTAAACATTAATCTGTCACTGTCAGAGAGAGAGAGGTGGCCGGTGGTGTGTGTGTGTGTGTGTGTGTGTGTGTGTGATTGTGCTGCTGACTGGGGCTGCCAGTATAGTAAATGAAAGGAGAGAAGCAGGTCAAAGTCAAGCAAGGTGATGGCGGAGAGATAGGCTAATCATTCTGTATGTAAACATATTTTTGTGATAATTATTTCCATGTCATACGTTTTGAGCCGCCGACGCTCAAGATGCTCTCTATTTAAGATTAGGAATGGTTATGTAATCACATGGAGCGTTGATTAGGCTACAAATAGCCATGGGAATATGACAAAATAATTAGAAAAAACAGAAACATAAATGTTATAAACATTAATGTAAAATAAAATATAAACAAAAATATAAAACAAAAATATAAAAAAAGAGATATTATTCTCTGTTTCCTGCCCGGGGACAATAGATGCAAATTAGCTTTTAGCTAACTCTGGTACAGCTAAGAAGCAGTACACTGTCCCTGTCAAATAAATAAATAAATAATACTATTGCAGAAGTATGACTTCGCTACCGTGACTATGCACGCTGTTCGCGGGCATAGTCATGATATGCTCAAGTCATGCATCACGTGGTCATCACATCACGTTGGACACACACACACACACACACACACACACAACACACACACACACACACATATAAAAATCCATATACAAACAGTGTAGTGCGCTTGAGGAGGAGTTTTGTGGAGAGGCAGATATAGGAGACTGTCTGGTGCACTGTTGTGTATAAATATAGGCGTCACGCTTATACAACGCTGTTTGATGTGAACAATACCTGGACATCATCTAGGCCTGGACCAGACCTGTCTGGCCCCCTGGGGAACTTACACACACACACACACACACACACACACACACACACACACACACACACACACACACACACTTGCATAACAGGAAGTAATGATGCTGCCATCCAAAAGATTGCCCGCGTATGTCCGCCATGATCACGATGTTTATGTTTTCTTACTTTGGTATGAAAAACGGTTCCCATCAAACACAACGTAACTGTTAAATCATTTCCATGGTACCATCCCAATTAAAATCTTAAAATGAGAGCAGAAGCAATGTTAACTGGAAAATGTATCACATGAAGGAAGTAAAGACACAATCTGAATCACGTCTTAAAAACTCACTCCTCTGTCTCTTCTGTCATGGGGATTTTCCCCTGAAAGACGGGACAACACTGTCATTATGATTCTCAGAAAATATGAAATATTAAAATGGAAAAACACAAAATAAAACAAAAATATACATAATAAATAATATATATACAGTATATATATTTTTTCTTTACCCAAAATGTAATAAATATTGTAATTGAATCTAATTCAAACCCCAATTATTCAGTTAAATTTTTTCCTGCCTCTTATTAAAGAGAGCCTTCGAGGGCTATGGCAGTTGGTATGCATTGTTGGGGATGCATTCTCCTAAAAAGCCTCTACTAAACATAATCAGATGTAATGTGATCCAACATAATGATATATGTCATGTATTTTAATGGACTGTATCTCCTGTGTTCTCCAGTCCTCAAGAACGGGCCCATCTCAGGGGTCTACCGCCTCAAACAGTTTCATTTCCACTGGGGAGCGTCGGACAACCACGGCTCCGAGCACACCATCGATGGGACCAAGTACCCTGCAGAGGTAAGGGCCCCGCAAACCAACAACTTACAAGGACCCACGACACCACCATACAGGCGTACAACACATGATGGACACAGTCATGTTGCATTGAGGCTTTGCATCTTCAAATGCTTTCTAGCAACTTGACGTGCAAGATTCAAGAGATTTTTATTTGTTAAATATACAAACAAGTACATATGGTGAAATGTCTAACTCCCAGGCAGGCAGTGCACAATGTGCACAATGCACAGTAAAAGACATAAAATACCAGATAAAAAAAAAAAAAAAGTGTTATAGTTAATATTTTAGATGCAATAAATTCATCAGTAATGTGTGCATTTATGAATAACAAAACATGAAACATGAATGACACAGAGTAAAATGTTAAATATTTGCATCGGAATACAGTGAAGTACAAACCTACTCATAATGGAATGTAATTAATCAAGCAACAGTACAAAAGATCTCCATTTTGATCCATTTGTACTTTGCTTGAATAATTAAGTTTAGTACAATCCTGCACATGAGTGGAAAAGTCCTCTAGTCCTCCCCACCTCCGGCTGGTCTCCTGGTGAATGAACTTCCCCAGGCGTGAAGCCTTCTGTTGAGCCCAAGCACAGCACAAAAGGAACACTTCCCAGGGCCACTGCTTTGTGAATAATTTGGTTACCGGTGCCTTTTGTCCCCTTCTGCTTGCCCTCCGTTTCCCAGCTCCACCTGGTGCACTGGAACACCAAGTACCCCAGCTTTGGTGACGCTGCCAACAAGCCCGACGGCCTTGCCGTGGTCGGAGTGTTTCTGAAGGTCAGTAGTGGACGTACTGATAACAGCGTTACATAAGTGTTGCTGTTAGCGTTGTTGTGGGGCTCTTCTTAGCGCTAGCTGTGTTTTTATAAATGGAGACATGGATAATGTTCATGTTTAGGGGCGAAGATGCTGGCTTGACAGCATCTATACCATACTTCTATTACTATTTACTAAGTGTGTGAATTGAGATGCATGTCATTAAGGAGAACAGGTAAGTGTTAGGTTGTTCCTCAAGGAAGACTGCAGGTAGTCTGTGGGCATGAAGGGGGGGGCAGAACAATCTATTCACTACACAATGTCATCCATCATACTAAAATCACAATTGCTAAACGAAAGTAGAACTTGTATTATTGCAGCAATATGGAAAACCCAATCTCAAACGTTCTCAGGAGTCTATTATTAGACATCTGCATTTCCTGTTTCAGACACTTGGTAGTAAAGTCATACTTTATCTGATCGTTTTTCACAGATCGGCGGTGAGAACGCCCAGCTCCAGAAGGTTCTGGACGCCTTTGATGCCATCAAGACCAAAGTAAGACTCTTGCTTGGTCTTCCTCCATCCAAGTCCTCCCTGTCCCCCCTTATGTACCTGTCCTCTCCTGTACCTGTCCTCTCCTGTAAGTCCACAGCACACACACACACACAGCACCTGCTTACTCGTCTCCCTTGGTGTGCTTCCTCTCCTCTCAGGGCAACCAGACAACCTTCCCTAACTTCGACCCCTCCACCCTTCTGCCCGGTTGCCTTGACTACTGGACATACGACGGGTCCCTGACCACGCCCCCCCTGCTGGAGAGCGTCACCTGGATCGTCTGCAAGGAGACCATCTCCATCAGTTCTGCCCAGGTAAACCCCCCCCACCAACAACCACCCCGGTGCCTAGTCCAGAGCAGGTTACAGAGGTTAGCGATGGAATAGATGGAATGAGGGCAGCTCAGACACTCACACACACGCACACAGACTGGCTGGCTGCAAACACATAATCCTCTGACAATATCATTCCCACCTCTTATTCATCGCTCCATTTCAACCTGAATCAAGGAGAGGATTGTCCACCGTGGGTCCAGGATTCCACCTGGGGAAACTCAATCCAGAGCCCAGAGAAAAAGAGTCCCATTGTGGACACCTCAGGACAGAAACAACACTCATGCTTGTGTGCCAATGACCGAGCATATCGGGGGGAGGGGGGGCTGGACCCGCTATGATGATGATGAGAACTATGAGAACTGATGATAGAGTTTGGCGGTGTGGTCATCAGTGAGGGACTTTAACTCTCTATTCGTGAATACATGCAGATCTGAACGCCTCGGTGAGACTTTCTTTCAATGTGCTGAGAGTGAAGTTTGTTTGTCGTGGTGTACCCGGGGAATGTTGCGGGTCTGCAGGACAGAAGCAGCAGGCATTCGCCTCGCAGTGTAAGCGCGGAATCACAGCTGCGAGGGCTTTCTAAACGTTAACATCTAAATATTTACCGTTTCACCCCGGGTTCATTTGACCCTTACTGCGCCGTCTCCACTTCCTCCTGCAAGTCTGCTGGGATCTGGAGGTCATGTGACCAGCAGACGGGGATTGTGTGTCTAAATAGTAAACAGGTGGAGTGTGGACACAACCATGGCACGTCCCAACAAACAAGTCATTCCAGTTCTCAAGAAGTCACGAACAATGTCCCGGATTCATCATTTCCCCCTTCATATTATAAATGACTGATCATTTCAGTGAACCTCATTCTTGGTGATCAAGGCTTACAACAACGAATACATTGATATCAGCTATCAATATAGTGATATACTTTAACTATTAGGGATTGTTTTTGGTCGTCGGGTTGTGGTCGACGGGGGTTGCTTGTTTATACAGGAAGTGATGTCGGCAGCACATAAGGAAAAGAAACACATGCAACCGACTGATAATTAGCAACACTGTCTAGAAGCCGCACAACCATAGTCTTAGTTTTACTTTCACTTCCTCCCGGTTTGATTCGTCCCACACACACACACCTCCATCCACCAATCAGGATCCAGGATTCTATTCTAACAAGCGACCACTTAACAACACCTCAGCATTCATTTACTTTTGATCCAAAACCACTTATAGCAAGCTTTACATACACATCACTCATGAGTGGGTTGGGGATAGTTTGCTGAAGCATGGCTGCATGCAGATATTGGATATTGGGGGAAGAACTTGGTTGGCAATCATCAGCACCCTAGCCACTATCCTATATAGCAACTAACCGCCATCTTCTCTCTCTCCTCCTCTCTCTCTCTCTCCTCCTCTCTCTCTCTGTCTCGCTCTGCAGATGGCCAAATTCAGGGGTCTTCTATTCAGCGGCGAGGGAGAGGCAGAGTGCTGCATGGTGGACAACTACCGACCCCCCCAGCCCCTCAAGGGCCGTACCGTGAAGGCCAACTTCCAATAAGACCCCCCACCTCCAGCCCTCAAGCACCAGCAGCACCGCCACCTCCTCCTCCTCCCCAACTCCCCTCCTCCTCCTCAATCCTGCTGAGGCCCACAATGCAGTCCGTCCATTACCAGAGGAAAAAAACGGAATAGAAAGAGATGAAAGCACTTTTGTTTGCTATTGCTACCGCACACACCCCCCCACCACCTTCCTCACAACCCCCACCCCCTCACCATCACCCTGCAGAGCGTGTTAATCCGACACATAGCATCCCCCACCGCTTAGAATGACATTTAGATTTCACAACAAAACCAGGAATGGCGGCCAGATCTCCCGTGAGCAGAGAAGAGTAGCGCTACGCCGGCAGCGTCTGGCACACGCCTCCCGAGCCGGCCGGTTCCGTCATCAATCTGGCGCGAGACCGTGCTCACAGGGTGAAGGCGTTAGCTTACGTTAGCTGAGGCCGGCTCCCGATCATCAGCCTAGCTCCCGGTTAGCGACAGAACGCTAGCTTAGAGGCAGCGGGTGGCAGACGCACGCGCAGGGGACCGACGAGCTCGCTCTCATCCTGTGTGCCAGTCTGTCTGTAATCTCCCACTGGCCGTCGCCATGCAGGATCACGCCGGCTTAAAACACACAGGAGCTGGCATAGCGAGCGCGGCTAACTGAATCTGAAAAGCCCCCCTCTGGCAAACACACATGCGCGTTAACATGCACAGGATATGCAGGCCATGGCTACGGGCGCTGACCCGCTTTCGGACTTCCACTTGAGCACAGGATTTGAACCACATTGGCATTAGCATGCTATCGCTAAATCAATAGCCGGTTCCATGTGTCATGCATCCGTCTTTTCTGATGAAGTGAGTTTTTATAAATGAGCTACAAAATAATGCATACAGTAGTGCATACATAGTAGTACTTAATACATATCTAGTCATACATGTGATGTACTGTGCAAAGAGAAAAAAAGAGAATTTGTGAATTGTGAATTTTTAGCTTTGTAAACAAAATTTGTGAATGTCTAATTTTGTAGTCTTATTCGGTGTGAGAAGTGACAAAGAGAGAAAAAGTAAAGTTGTAAGATAACAAAGAATTATTTTATATACCATGTCTCTTAAGTCTTGTTTCGTCATTTTAAAGAATACTCTGTCATGTGCTAAAATATTCTGAAAAAACGCACAAACGCCTCCAGGTTAAAGGGGGCGGCCATTTGGCCACTGCACAACGTCACGTTACTTCTAGCCAATGCTTGCAGTCTCACCCTGGTGCTCCATCTGAAATACAACCCACCCGACGTCATGAAGTTACCTTTAAAGTTGGACCACCGTACCTTAGGACTTAAAGGATGAAAAAAAAAGGAAATCTACTCAGAAGAATGAATTCTGTGACATGGTGATGATTGTATTTGATGCAAAATGCAACAAAAAGAAAACCGTATGCCAATTGTTGTGTGGACCAGGAAGTACGTCATTGAAATTCTGTCATTTTGGAAGAGAGTGTTTTATTAGCTGAATAAATCTATTTTGTGACTACAGCTGTTTTGTGTGAGGTCTTTTTATTCTCAAACTGTGTATTTGTACAGGCAAAAAGCAAACGTTCTTCATAATGTTGTTTCGGAGTGTAATTGCCTGTAAGAAGACATTGTTTTAGAGTTATCAATAATTCAACATTTAAATTCACACAATACAATGAGATGCCTAACCGAGGTACAAGAGGCAAGATCAAGCATCAAACAAAGCCCATCAATCAATAGTGTGACAACACTGGTGTCGACGGGAGGTCTTCCAGGGGCGCCATGGCAACCTATTGAAGGTTACCATGGCAACCTATTGACGGTTACCATGGCGCTGAAGAGTTCCATAGACGACTGGCCACCATTTCACGGGGGCCTCACTTTGTAACCTAATTGTATTTGAGTATTTGAGTATTTCCTCATCGGAGGAGTGAGGAGCAATGTGTGTGTTTCCATCTGTTCCAGGAGGTCCTGAGCTAACATCCAGAATGTTTGGCTGGACAGCACAGGGTGCTCCACAGAGCACGCAGGTATGCCTGTCTGCTCCTCCAGGAATAGACAGCTTGCCAAGGACAGCAGAACTCCACTCCTCTCTAGACCTCTCTAGACTTTCTCCTGGCTCAGATGTCTTGAGGAGGAGCTGTCGTAATCACTGGAATGATCTATCGTAAGATCTGTGTCCTCTAGAAACAGAGAGACGGTGTCTGCCTACCTGCTAGTTTTCAGTGTGTGTGTGCTTGTGTGTGTATGGCTGTCAATGGAACCGGCCTACCTACCTCCAAAAATTTGTCCGACCCTACACCCCAGCCCGAGCACTCCGCTCGACAACGACTGGTACCGCCTACACTAAAAACAGCCAAACATCGCTCTTCCAAGTCCCAACTCTTCACGGTTCTGGCTCCGCAGTGGTGGAATGAGCTCCCGGCTCACGTCAGGACAGCCGAGTCCCTCGCCAGCTTCCGCAAGAGACTCAAGACCCACCTGTTTAGAGTTCACCTGGACTCTGCATAAACCCCCCCCCCCCCCCCCCCCCTCTGATAATCCCAGCACTAACCTGCGTGTTTGTACGTCTTGACACTTAGCACTTAGCATTGTTGTTCGTTCTCAGATATTGTATCATGCTTAGAATCACACGCCTGCCCAGCTACTTATGCAGGCAACTTGACAATTATGAAACTCGTTCTATTCGTCTCGTTAAATAGGAATGCTGGAAAACAGCTCTATTCTTATCTTCAGGTACCACAGTGATATATTGCTGCCTCTCCTTCAACAAATGTACTCTTTGTAAGTCGCTTTGGATAAAAGCGTCTGCCAAATGCCCTAAATGTAAATGTAAATGTAAATGTATGTGCTTGTGTGTATCGTGATGGAATTATACTCCCCCCCCTGCCCCCTCCGCTCCCACACTATCATCTTCACCTCGTCCATTCAACATGGCCGCCAACATGCTCCATTGGGTGGTCAGAACATGCTCAGCAGTTGTACGGCGGGCTGGGCTGTGTCCCCCCCCCCCCCCCCCGGTGTTGTGACAGCTGTAGCGGGGGTGGGAGGGGGCCGTAGGGGGCCGATCTAACACACACAGCTGCCTGGGCTCCTATTGGTCGGTCTGCCTGTGGGCTTCAGGTGCACCGGGACTCC
This sequence comes from Coryphaenoides rupestris, assembly GCA_002895965.2. Lineage (NCBI taxonomy): Eukaryota > Metazoa > Chordata > Actinopteri > Gadiformes > Macrouridae > Coryphaenoides > Coryphaenoides rupestris. Next base: position 363,730 of record PIJE02000368.1, read on the forward strand.
ATGATCACGCGGCCTATTTCAGGTTCTGGTGGTCAGGGGGTTCAGGGGCTAGAGGAAGACCCCCCCCCATGTGGCTGATGATGCATCATGCTTAAACTGTACATTTTACGTTGTTTTGGCTGTGCAGTATTTACTGTTTTACCATTTAATATTCAGCAGTCACTTAGCAGACGCTTGAATCCAAAGGGACAAGCATGCAGTGTTTCGGATGCAGGCCATCGCAGGGCAGGTAAGGGGGTTGAATTTAACACCCCTGTGGTGAATGATGTGTATATGACAAATAATAATCATAAACCTTTTTACAGGACCGTTGACACAGAAGTTGCAGCTCCGAGTGGTTGACGGAACCTTTCTGAATGGTTTACTGTGAGATAACAAATCTCGGGACAAAAGTAATAATAAAATAACAAAAACAGTCAAAAAACAATGAAGTGATAAAAGTGCGGGGAATCCAAACGGACAAGCAAGCATGCAGTGTTTTGGATGCAGGCCATCGCAGGGCAGGTAGGGGTTGAGTCATCTTGCTCAAGGATGCTTGCAGGGAGAGGCTGCGGACACATTGGGGATCAAACTCCAACACTTGACTCGCCACTAGACTCTCCCTGTGTTGTTGAGGAACGCTGATCGCTGCGTACAGAGCAGAGCATGTTGAAAGCAAATTCCCTTTGGGACATTCAAGTTGTATGTGTGTGTGTGTGTGTGTGTGTGTGTGTGTGTGTGTGTGTGTGTGTGAAAGAGCAAAGCATGTTGCAGAGGCTGTGATCAGTAATGAGTTATTTTATTGTCTTGTGTTCAGAACACTGCAGTCTCGTGTGAGGTGGCAGCCACTGGCCACCGGAAGGCTGATCTGAATGAGCTGTGACCATTTAACCCACAATTCTGGCATGAGAGAGAGAGAGAGAGACAGGGAGACAGAGAGAGAGGGAAAGATTAAGAGGGGTGGAGGGCGTGAGAGAGACAGAGAGAGAGACAGAAGGAGAGAGAGGAGAGAGATTAAGAGGGGTGGATGGTGTGAGAGAGACAGAGAGAGAGAGAGGGGGGAGGGATACAGAAAAGGACAGAGAGAGGAGAGAGTGGGAGGATGGGAGGGAGAGAGAGAGAGAGAGATGGGAGGGAGAGAGAGAGAGAGAGAGAGAGAGAGAGAGAGAGAGAGAGAGAGAGAGAGAGAGAGAAGAGAGAGAGAGAGAGAGAGAGAGATAGGCCTTACAACAGCAAATAGATAATCTACAAACCTTCTGCCAGACCTGGAACCTGATCAAACCAGAATTATGATCTTCCATAAAAGATCCAGATGTCAGGGAAAACCATATAGATTTTCTACTGGCCTCCACTGACATTCAACAAACACACAACTATACATATCTTGGACTAAACATAACACACCTACAGGGAACTTCAACCTGGCAATGAATGATCTTAGAGACAAAAGAAGAAGGGCTTTTATGGCATGAAAATGTCTACCAACATAGATATACCTATTCCAATCTGGCAAAAAAAACAAAACTATCTAACTATTGGATATCTACCACAAAAACTCCAAGAAAACGTGAATGCTATTTGGCTCCAAACAGAAAGTACACAGCAGCAGACTATCTGACCACCATGACCACAGCCTGGACATAAAAGACCGGCCGACGCAGACAGACCTACCTGCCCTAGAGAGGACAGACAGTTTCCTCTCTCCACACAGAACACAGAGTGGAGACGGAGCAACGTTTCCTGCGACACCGTACACCACATAATAGCTAAGTTCTTGTGCAAAGTGACTCATGAATGCGGAGAATTGAATACAGCGTCTGACCAGACTAAACGGTCACATTTACTGAGAGACACCCAGCAGAACACATGAGGCTACTCAGTCCCTCACCAGTCTCTCCTCTACTTCTCTTCTTCACACCTTTACTTTATTTATTAATATTGTTGTTATTATTATTATTATTATTATTAATTTAATTATTTTATTGTTATATTGAATCTGTTTTCTTGTCCTCTTGATTGCTATTTTGTGTATGCTTGCTTTGACAATGTACCGTAAATCCTCTAATATTGGCCGGGCCCTTTATTGACTGAGCCGCAAAGAGCACCAGGCCTTTGTTCGGAGGCAGGCTTATATTAGAGGCGGGCCTTTATTTCTTAAAATTAAACTCTCATGGACATAATTTCATCACTTTTATTGCAAAACATTGCACACGTTGCCACATAAAAACAAGACAAACACAACTGTCAGATTCAGCTGCAAAAATGGTAACCAAACAGCACCGCAGCCTCACGGAGGGAAAATACGACCACTGTAAAATAAAATAAAACAACCCTGAGGTAGGAGTAAACGTTAACGTAATACGGAAACTGTCTCTTTAAAATTCACCTTAAACTTTCGCCTGGTCGGCACCGTGTTTGTTTTCTCTTCTCTGGTCGCTCTGTGTTATGTAGACACGTTGTGTTGTGGGACATTCAGGCTCGCACAGGTCATTCAACTACCGTAGTTACATTACCGGTGGATAACACGCACCAGGAGATGACCGGATTAACCGTCGGTTTTTTTCTTCGTTTTTTCACCCGGCCTGTATTGGATGGAAATGATGTGTATATGACAAATAATAATCATAAACCTTTTTACAGGACCGTTCACACGGAAGCTCAGAGTGGTTGTCGGAACCTTTCTGAATGGTTTACTGTGAGATAACAAATCTCGGGATTTGTTCATAAAACAATGAAGTGATGAAAGTGCAGGGGAAGTAGTAAAAGTGGTTCCATAACTAAGTGGGATGTAGTAACTGAACGTTCAATATCGGAATATTGATTGCGCTCGTCGTAGTAGTAATAAACTATAGCACAGTTCTGTCCAGGTGTTTATTGATTTATTGATGAAACAAAGTGCAGAGGGCTGGACAGTGTGGTTTGAACATGTGTGTTGTATGGTGTATGCATGTACTGAACTGTATGATTGTATGTTTTGCGTTGTATGTACTGTGTGTATGAGTGTTAATTATGTCATTATGTTGATCGTGTGTAATAATGTGTTCATTCATCTCACCGCCACAGTAAGTCCGTATTTTTCTTTTTTGGCGAGTGTACAAAATAAAAAATGTACGCAGCCCACAGCCTTTTTTCACGTGAGAACCCTGAAAAGAGTCGATGATGAACTTTGACTCTTCACTGTAAATAAAAACGTTTTTATAATCCGGCAAGTAAATTGTCTCGTCCACTGATATCATTCCGGCGGATTAGTGAGTAAAAACATTTATTTTGACCAACATCCTGTTGTACCCCAGCAGCCAACGATCACCACTCAGAGTACTGTTCCTCTGTAAAACTGTAGTATTTCTAGCTTCTGTCTACAGTTTGGAGGAGTGGGGTGTAATTTGAACTGGGGTTGGAGTACATGGGTCAGACTAACTGGAGCTGGTGGCTATTGCCAGACTGTCGTCGTGGACTGCTCCTGCCTGCTGTTTCATGCAAGACTGGAGCCGTTCCCGATGCCCATAGAGAGCGGACATTACAGGACTGTTTGCTGCCCTGCCGCGGACCCAGGGGTGTGTGCGTTTGATAAGAAGACATGAAAATAATCACCTTTCCTTGTGTACATTCACAAAACCTTTCCGTGGCAAAGCACCCTCCACGGGGTTCAGACAGTACTGGTAATCTCAATCCCACCCAACGTTTTTTTATCACAGTGTTGAAGATAAGATAATGTATAGTATATATAAATGAATGTAAGAAGTGCAAATGTTCAATCAATCGGGAGACGACACACAGATCAACCATGAAAACACACACAAAGCTTGACAATTTACAGGAGTGGTGGCGCAGCAATTGGACGGATATTACACCAAAACAAACAAACACAAAAATAATTCCATTAAGAGATAATGTCAGTGGTGTCGGTAACACGATATGACACCGGCCACTCACAGAGACAAGCAGAGTAAATAGGGAGGCCGGCGTTTACACCAGGCGACAGTGTGGGCCAAGGACAGGAAATGGCTTGTGATGAATCATCATGTTTATAGAGCCAACCAGTCCCATTCACACTGTGTTTACACAGACTCTTACTTAAAACGATTAGAGCTCAGCACTGGTGACCGCTGCCCTCCAGCGATCCTCGAACGCTTGTCTTCGTTTTTTACCACTCAAGGTTTAAAGTGTTTTGTCAAGATCAGTTAATATTCATCAAAGTGTACCGAACCGTTGCAGGAGTTGCATTGTGGGAATATGAATCGTCATAGACTCGGACAAATCTCAAGGTTAATGTGAAATACATGAATGATTGATTGTTTTGTGCGTTTGAAATAATAGGCTTTATTTATGCATTATTGATTGCATTCAGGCGATAATATCCCCTGGCATTCTACATTCATTCATGATCAGAGTTCACCTGGACTCTACATAGCCCCCCCCCCCCCCCACAGTACTTAGCATTAGTTGTTAAGCATATTGTATGTTCTTAGATGTTGGTAATGCTCTCAGAATGGCACGTCTGCTCTTATCTCAGCTATTATGCAGGAAACTTAGCAATTATGAAACTCCTTCTATTAATCTCGCAATTATGAATGCTTGAAACCTGCTCTATTCTTATCTTTATGTACCACAGTGATATATTGCTGTCTCCTTCAACAAATGTACTCTTTGTAAGTCTTTGGAAAAAAGGATCTGCCAAATGCCCTAAATGTAAATGTAAATGTTACCAATAAAATATAAGCAGTTGCTCTGCAGGTATCAGAAATCCTTCTGACTACAGCTTGTCCATGGAATATGAGTTAATATTTAATATTTGTGAATACCAGCAGGGTTCTTATTTAGAAAACACACACACACACACACACACACACACACACACACACACACACACACACACACACACACACACACACACACACACACACAATAACAAATAAACATTCCAGCCTGCAGGCTTAAAGCAATACACTACGTCCAAGAGCTAAAAGCTACTAAGAACTCTGACCTTAATGGGATAGCGAGTTAATGGCTAAGTAGTCCGCTACGCCACAACTGTAACAAGCCAATGCTGTAGAGCTACAACATTTAGAAGGTATGGTCCGTGCACGGTGCATACAGGCACCACAGTAGCATCTGCCTGAGGATACACATCTCCTCTGGGGCACTATGTGTCTTTATATCTAGGGACAGTATCTGGAGTCTCATTAAGTAGGTAGGTAGGGGTGAGGGCATCTTGACCGGTAGACACTGAAGGTTACACCGTGCTGTCCCCATATACCCCCAAATGAATTGAACTCCAAAACAACATATAATCAATCATATAACAAAGACAACGGCACTGATAATAAACATGATAATAAAAAACAACAACACATATGATCATAAAATCAGACAAGGCTGTGTTTGTGCCTCTAGCATCCAGCAGCCTAACTGTCCTTCCACTGTCTATCTCTGACCTTCACGTGCATTCTGAGTTTAGCTTCAAGCTAAGCTCTGTACGTCTAGCTGATAAGGGGCTACGTGGTGCTGATAGAGGGTGTGTGTGTGTGTGTGTATGGGGTGTCCTGATAGCACATAGGTCGTGCTACTTGAAGAGGCCAACATGTGTTCCCCTGTCTCCACCAAGAGGAACCCCCTTTCTAGGTCACCTACATAGAGGACGTCCCCATCGCCGTGTCACCCTCCCACTGCTGTGACCACGCCCAGCTACCACCACCCCTCGACCACCACGAGAACCCCCCCCCCCCTTCAACCCCATGCCACCAACACCACACATTACACCATCACCACCCCTACTCTCAGAAAACGAGCACACTACGGCTGGGTAGCAGCCACCTTTCTCAGAAAAACAAACACCACCACCACCACACACTACCACACCTACAACCACATGACAGAGCCCCACCCTGGCACAACATCACCCCCACCACCACCACCTTCTCCACCCACACGCAATCTTCCCTACCCTCCACACCTCCCCCACCTGTCCTCCTTCTCCACACCTCAAACTACACACACAGAATCACAAACACACACACACACACACACACTCACACACGCACACACACACACACACTCGCACATGCACACTGACTTTGAGATGATTGTGTTTGCATGACTACACAAGAACAGTGACTTATTCACTAATGTGGGCAGACTAACTAACCTAATGTGTGTATGTGTGTGTGTGTGTGTGTGTGTGTGTGTGTGTGTGTGTGTGTGTGAGTGAATGTGGGTGTGTGTGTGTGTGAATGTGGGTGTATGTGTGTGTATGTGTGTGTTGTAATGATCACTGCCTGGGTGTCACCTATTTAGTGACATTAGACTTCCTCTTACGGCGAGTCAGAGTTGCGCGGGGAAGATGCATTTCTGAGCCGTAACTTTGTGTTTTAAGTCTCTCTTTGGGTGCTGAAACCATGACCTGTATCACAACGTTTGCCCTCTCTCTCTATATATATATACTGTGTACGTGTATGCACACATGAACACGTGTGTGTTACCATATGTGTGTATGTGCTCTGTGGGTTTGTTGATGGAGGTATGCTGGCTGCCACTACGTGGCTTTGGGTTTCCTGAGGAGCAGGAGGAGGTCAACTCTCTCAGGTTACGAGGCTGACCGGAGACTTGAAGATCTGCGGTCCACAATAGACCCCTAGCCTAGACCAGGAATGCGACGTCAAGCATGCTCTTAAGAACTCATATATAAGATAGCAGGTGTGTGTGTGAGCTGTGCAGGGTGATGTATTGGCACTTCTCAGCGTTATCCCAGCTGAAACCAACAATATGTGCCGCGCGGAAGCCGACGTCATATGAAAAACGACAAGTGATTTCATGTCCCTGTATGTAAAGAGATCCTCCACCCCTCACCTCCTCCACCCTCCACGCTAAAGCCCTGTATCACGTTCTCCCCCCTGCGGCCCGCCCAGAGCCCCGGCCCAGGCGGGGGGGTAGTCTGTTAATGAACTCCAAATGTCGAGAGGTGGGTGGGTGCCTGTGTGTGTGTGCATGGGGGTGGGGGGTGGTCGAATGGTGGGGGTAGTGGTGGTGGGTGGGGGTACCTTGGGCTTGGCGCGGGGCTTCAGCTGCTCCAGCTTCTTGGCCGCCGCCTCGATGGACGCCGCGGCGCCCAGCAGCTCCGTCTCTGCGATGACGGTGGGGTCCTCGGGGTCCACCCACTCAGAACCTGGAAGGCGAGGGCCGCTGGTTAAAGTCACCGGGTCACCAGCTGTTTAAAATGACTAAAATAACTGAGTCGTCTGACGGAGATAGGGGACAAAACAATGATATGCCCCTTCACAACAACACACCACACAGCACAAAAAATACATAAAATCAATAACAACAACAACAATATTAACATTAACAACCGCACAAAACATCCGTCCGTCATCCTACTATCCACCTGGACCGGGACCTGGAGCCAAGCAGATGAGGAGGATGGATGGATGGATGGAAGGATGGAGGGATGGGATGACCAAAACAAGACAGCACCGTGCCCCAAAACATGTGTGCATGCTCATGCAATCCAGCAACACACTCGGAGGGGGGGGGGGTCAAAGTTCTGACACCCGATGCAGCCTTTCAAACGGGGGCGTGTCTTCAGTCCTGTGCCTCAAAGTGAACCAAAGTCTACTAAAGTGAAGAAGAAAAAAAAAACAAGCCAACCTTGCCGTGTACATCGGTGCGTTTGACGGCTCCTCGTCATTTTAGTGCATTTTCAAGTGGCCGTAAAATAAATGGAGCTGTTTACGGGCGAACAGCTTGGGGACACAGATGGAGAGATGTATTTCCATGGATTATATGCTGAGCGCCGGGGGGGGAGTCTGCTGTTCTGCTGTTCTCCCCCATGCATCAGCAACCCCCCCCCCACCCTCTCCCCCCCCCACTCCCCTCCCCTTCAAGGCTACCCTCCCCCCATGCCCCCACCCTCCCTCTCCTCCCCCCCATACCCCCCCCCCCTCATCTATCTGAGAAAGTGAGTCATGGACGTGGGGGCGAGGTGGGTGTGGGTTGGGCACCGGTATCTAACTTACCCTCATCTGAGGCCCATAAACAGAGAGATAGAAGAGAAGGTCGCGGGTTCTTATGGTATTATTTCGAGGAGGTTATTAAGTGCGCTGGGTGGGTGAGGTCTAACTCAATTGGGCGTGCGGTGGAGTTTTCTGGCTAAATTTACGGCAATCACTTGGGAACGGAGTTCAACTGCCAATAAACACCGGGACGACCGGTGAGCGCCCTCGGCGATAACGAAATTCCCCAACTAATGCTAGAGTTGGCTGCATCAGGACACCTTGATGACACATACTCCGTCTGCAGATGGTGAATGCAAAGAACCGGACCCAAAGCGCAACTCCAACTCATTGTATATACAAATCACACTGCACCTTGAGCCGAATACTCATGTCTCTAACCTCACGCACAGCCACTTGAATGGGTCGGATAGGACAAAAATTAACCAAGAATACCATTGTAAATTACACAGTGCATCACAACAAGAACTACGCGTCCCTCACCCTGGCGATCTACCCTTGCTCGGGCACGACAACGCAGCACGTTGGTTATGACAACACCTCACCCCTCCAAGACCCCGGACACCCTTGGCCGACACATGGCGCATGATGATATCCTCCCGAACAATACGCCGACAACAGCACTCCCAACCTCAGCCGCGAACCTTAAATACCGTGGAGGTAAGCCCACAAAAAAAGCGCGACAGCCCTACGGCCATCTGTCCCAACCGGTACTTCTGGCTGGCTCTGAACCGCAGGTTCTAACAACACCATTTCTCGGACAGCCCGCTCTAACTTACGATAAAGATTCAGACACACATCCGCTATACGTCAATTAGCGTGCTACCCACAGGCACTTGCCACATATCAAAGCTTAACAACAACTCCTCATAAGGACGACATCGGGTGGAAGCAGTAAATGACAAATACCAATCAGTGAACAAGTAATCTGCAGGGCATCTCAATGTAGCTGGCGTTGTGAGGGTGGGCAGGATCATGTTATTATCGGCACTCGGAGGAGTGCAATCGCGTTTCAGCGACTATTCATGTACTATATCAAATGGCTAGGCGAATAGCACGAGAAGTCCAAAGTCGGTAGTGCCGTTGACGCGTGGTGGGGTTGGTTCACAAAGTGTGGATACCATCAAAAGACTGAGCCGGACTCAGCAATGCCTTCAACCCAAGAAACGCAGCCTGAACCACTTTCATGCAAGACTGGAGCCCGTTCCCGATGCCCATAGAGAGCGGACATTACAGGACTGTTTGCTGCCCTGCCGCGGACCCAGGGGTGTGTGCGTTTGATAAGAAGACATGAAAATAATCACCTTTCCTTGTGTACATTCACAAAACCTTTCCGTGGCAAAGCACCCCCACGGGGTTCAGACAGTACTGGTAATCTCAATCCAACCACGTTTTTTTATCACAGTGTTGAAGATAAGATAATGTATAGTATATATAAATGAATGTAAGAAGTGCAAATGTTCAATCAATCGGGAACGACACACAGATCAGCCATGAAACACACACAAAGCTGACAATTTACAGGAGTGGTGGCGCAGCAATTGGACGGATATTACACCAAAAACAAACAAACACAAAAATAATTCCATTAAGAGATAATGTGTGGTGTCGGTAACAACGATATGACACGGCCACTCACAGAGACAAGCAGAGTAAATAGGGAGGCCGGCGTTTACACCAGGCGACAGTGTGGGCCCAAGGACAGGAAATGGCTTGTGATGAATCATCATGTTTATAGGCCACCAGTCCCATTCACATTGTGTTTACACAGACTCTTACTTAAACGATTAGAGCTCAGCACTGCTGACCGCTGCCCTCCAGCGATCCCTCGAACGCTTGTCTTCGTTTTTTACCACTCAAGGTTTAAAGTGTTTTGTCAAGATCAGTTAATATTCGTCAAAGTGTTACCGAACCGTTGCAGGAGTTGCATTGTGGGAATATGAATCGTCATAGACTCGGACAAATCTCAAGGTTAATGTGAAATACATGATGATTGATTGTTTTGTGCGTTTGAAATAATAGCTTTATTTATGCATTATTGATTGCATTCAGGCTATAATATCCCCTGGCATTCTACATTCATTCCATGATCAGAGTTCACCTGGACTCTACATAGCCCCCCCCCCCCCACAGTACTTAGCATTAGTTGTTAAGCATATTGTATGTTCTTAGATGTTGGTAATGCTCTCAGAATGGCACGTCTGCTCTTATCCCAGCTATTATGCAGGAAACTTAGCAATTATGAAACTCCTTCTATTAATCTCGCAATTATGAATGCTTGAAACCTGTTCTATTCTTATCTTTACCACAGCAATTATATGCTGTCTCCTTCAACAAATGTACTCTTTGTAAGTCTTTGGAAAAAAGGATCTGCCAAATGCCCTAAATGTAAATGTAAATGTCACCAATAAAATATAAGCAGTTGCTCTGCAGGTATCAGAAATCCTTCTGACTACAGCTTGTCCATGGAATATGAGTTATATTTAATATTGTGAATACCAGCAGGGTTCTTATTTAGAAACACACACACACACACATACACACACACACACACACACACACACACCACACACACACACACACACACACACACACACAATAACAAATAAACATTCCAGCCTGCAGGCTTAAAGCAATACACTACGTCCAAGAGCTAAAAGCTACTAAGAACTCTGACCTTAATGGGATAGCGAGTTAATGGCTAAGTAGTCCGCTACGCTACAACTGTAACAAGCCAATGCTGTAGAGCTACAACATTTAGAAGGTATGGTCCGTGCACGGTGCATACAGGCACCACAGTAGCATCTGCCTGAGGATACACATCTCCTCTGGGGCACTATGTGTCTTTATATCTAGGGACAGTATCTGGAGTCTCATTAAGTAGGTAGGTAGGGGTGAGGGCATCTTGACCGGTAGACACTGAAGGTTACACCGTGCTGTCCCCATATACCCCCAATGTTCATGACATAGATCTATTGTGTCTATTGCCACAAGGATGATGACAATGATAGTTGAACTCCAAAACAACATATAATCAATCATATAACAAAGACAACGGCACTGATAATAAACATGATAATAAAAAACAACAACACATATGATCATAAAATCAGACAAGGCTGTGTTTGTGCCTCTAGCATCCAGCAGCCTAACTGTCTTCACTGTCTATCTCTGACCTTCACGTGCATTCTGAGTTTAGCTTCAAGCTAAGCTCTGTACGTCTAGCTGATAAGGGGCTACGTGGTGCTGATAGAGGGTGTGTGTGTGTGTGTGTGTATGGGGTGTCCTGATAGCACATAGGTCGTGCTACTTGAAGAGGCCAACATGTGTTCCCCTGTCTCCACCAAGAGGAACCCCCTTTCTAGGTCACCTACATAGAGGACGTCCCATCGCCGTGTCACCCTCCCACTGCTGTGACCACGCCCAGCTACCACCACCCCTCGACCACCACGAGAACCCCCCCCCCCTTCAACCCCATGCCACCAACACCACACATTACACCATCACCACCCCTACTCTCAGAAAACGAGCACACTACGGCTGGGTAGCAGCCACCTTTCTCAGAAAAACAAACACCACCACCACCACACACTACCACACCTACAACCACATGACAGAGCCCCACCCTGGCACACACATCACCCCCACCACCACCACCTTCTCCACCCACACGCAATCTTCCCTACCCTCCACACCTCCCCCACCTGTCCTCCTTCTCCACACCTCAAACTACACACACAGACTCACACACACACACACACACACACACACACACACGCACACACACACACACACTCGCACATGCACACTGACTTTGAGATGATTGTGTTTGCATGACTACACAAGAACAGTGACTTATTCACTAATGTGGGCAGACTAACTAACCTAATGTGTGTATGTGTGTGTGTGTGTGTGTGTGTGTGTGTGTGTGTGTGTGTGTGTGTGTGTGTGTGTGTGTGAGTGAATGTGGGTGTGTGTGTGTGTGAATGTGGGTGTATGTGTGTGTATGTGTGTGTTGTAATGATCACTGCCTGGGTGTCACCTATTTAGTGACATTAGACTTCCTCTTACGGCGAGTCAGAGTTGCGCGGGGAAGATGCATTTCTGAGCCGTAACTTTGTGTTTTAAGTCTCTCTTTGGGTGCTGAAACCATGACCTGTATCACAACGTTTGCCCTCTCTCTCTATATATATATACTGTGTACGTGTATGCACACATGAACACGTGTGTGTTACCATATGTGTGTATGTGCTCTGTGGGTTTGTTGATGGAGGTATGCTGGCTGCCACTACGTGGCTTTGGGTTTCCTGAGGAGCAGGAGGAGGTCAACTCTCTCAGGTTACGAGGCTGACCGGAGACTTGAAGATCTGCGGTCCACAATAGACCCCTAGCCTAGACCAGGAATGCCACGTCAAGCATGCTCTTAAGAACTCATATATAAGATAGCAGGTGTGTGTGTGAGCTGTGCAGGGTGATGTATTGGCACTTCTGGTTGTGGCATGTTGTCGGTTAGCCATGCATGGAAGCCAAGGTTGTACGTACGTTAAGGCTGCAGGTTTACTATCGTTGCGCCCATGCTGATGTTGCCGGTATAGGCTAATGTTGCATGTATGCTAGTGTGACATGTAGGCTAAGGTTACATCATGTATGCTAAAGTTGCATCTTAATGTTGCGTTTCCTGTGGACATATTAAACTGGGAATCAACACCTGAAAACACAGGTTAATACCCCACGTTAATACCCCACATGCCATTGAATAAGGCACCTTCATTTGACCTGGATTTGGCCCCTGGTCCCAAACTGTGTTACGTTTCAAATATTGATCAATGTTGATGTTGACTGATATTGATATGAGCGGGTAGTGAGGGTTATCGAGTAGGAAGTGTGTGTGTACTACATACTACATCACCGTTTCTATACGATGGCCAAAGCCTTGTCGTTCTTTATCTGCTCCGGTCCCAGTAATGTGTGTTGACTGGAATATGGACTGTCACCACTATCAGTCATAAAACGGGGGTTTGTTTGACTGCGATTACACATTAAAGGACTCCTTCAGGGCTGGCCGTCACTTGCAGTAGCACAGGTATCATAGGTAAACTTTATTCCACGCGCTGTGTTTGTGTACTTGCAGGTTGAATATTTGCGTGTGTCAAATTAAAAGCGTGCGATTGAGAGTGACCTGTTAAAAAGGACGTTGTTATTATGGAAGGAGATTTTAATATTCTCTTTCAGACACCGTACCATTCTAGATATTTGATTGCAAATAAAAGTCATCATCAGTTTGAATGAATGAATTGCTGTCGGCCTACTAATTCCTGTTGAGCACTTCAACTATATATTATCTGTTGAAACATATAGAAAAAATTCAGCTATGTGGTACCACACTTTGAATCAGATGGAGAATCTCGTTAAGAATTCAAAAGAAATCTCTATCTCACAAAAGCATTCCTTTAACTCAAAAAACAAAATGGGTCTGGCGCCATGTACGAGAGAAAGGAAGTCGTGCAAACATAAACAAGGGCGTAGAGCTACAGATCCTCTCGCCTAGGATAACGTGATCTAGCCTAAATAACTGATTTTTACCGCCGTTTCTGGCAGCTAGGGTTGTGGACATGGAAACAGTTGGAAGACAGTTGGAAAACAAACAGGTATAGGCCTAATCGGTCTTCATCAAGGTGCTCCTCGTCGTAACGTACGGGCATGTACGGTTCCCATTGTAACCTTAACACACCTCTCTCTCGCCGAGAGTTATGTGGTCGAAGCGAGATTAGAGTTTACTGATCTCTGACAACAACTACAGTCGGCACTCGAGGTCAAAAAAGGAGCAATCGGCTAGCTACTAGTGAATGTAGGGAGATAAATAGCAAAGGTGTTGGGGTCGACTAGTTAGATATATGCTCAATAAAGCTAATAAAAATCATTTTTGAGGACATTTAGACATATCTATACATGTACATGAATATTTAAATTGTATTAATACACAGGACAATATTTGTGGGACAATTGTGATAGGTTAACATTTGGGTTGGACAGGTCAATTCATTCCCATGGACGTATCTCAACTCTAAATCATGCTCAAGGTTACAACACTTTATATATATGTATATATATATCTTTATATATCACTTTGAGTAAAACCCATTCCATCCTTCATTCCACCTTGGTCTGGCCGCGTGTGAAACATTTTGAGGAAGTAGATAAAAAAAAAAACCCCAAAGACATTACAAAAATGTCATTGGGGAAATTAAATGATGTGACGGTGAAAGTGACAAGTCATTGGGGTTGTTTGCACCGTCACACATGGAGGAGAGGTGGATGGAAGCGAAGACAGGGTGACAGTGATAACCACAACAAACACACGCATGAGGAATGTTAATGATGTTAACGCAGACAAGAGCTCTATTTACTCTCATGGCATGACAAAGCGTCACAGGACTTGTTGTCACCGTGATACAAGACATTGGCTGATGAATGTTTGCTAAGGAATTGAAATGATTGAGAGCAAGGCTTGGGCAAACACACGCAAAGGGGAAGAGCACGCTTTTATTTTGACAGGTCACCAAGAAATAAGGGTCATAATAGGCTAGTAATACAGTGTAATTTCAGTGTTTTATGAGGTCATAGTTGCTCTTGTGCCAACATTTAATATATTAGATTACATGATAACCAGGGGCCTCGTGAAGCGACCACACCCTGGAAGAACCTCTAACCCCTATATCTGCTACCTACTGCTCTACATACGCTCTCTGTTCTACATACTCTCTACCTACTGCTCTACAGACTACCTACTGCTCTACAGACTACTTACTGCTCTACAGACTCTGCCTACTTTGCTACAGACTCTACCTACTGCTCCACAGTATACCTACTGCTCTACAGACTCTACCATAATGCTCTACAGACACTACCTCATTCTCTGCAGACTCTACCTATTTCTCTACAGACCACCTACTGCTCAACAGACTCTACCTACTTATCTGCAGACTACCTACTGCTCCACAGACTATACCTACTGCTCTACAGACTCTACCTACTGCTCTACAAACTACCTACCACTCTACAGACTCTACCCTACTGCTCTACAGACACTACCTACTGCTCTACATACTACCTACTTCTCTACAGACTACCTACTGCTCTACAGACTCTACCTACTGCTCTACAGACTCTACCTACTGCTCTACATACTACCTACCACTCTACAGACTCTACCCTACTGCTCTACAGACACTACCTACTGCTCTACATACTACATACTTCTCTACAGACTACCTACTGGTCTACAGACTCTACCTACTGCTCTACAGACTACTCTACTGCTCTACAGACTCTACCTACTGCTCTACAAACTCCCTACTGCTCTACAGACTCTAACCTATTCTCTACAGAACCTACTTCTCTGCAGACTACCTACAGACTCTCAATTTGTGTATTATTATTCAAATTTAGTGTAATACATTTATGTACTAACTAACATATAACTGTATAACTATGATGTAATAAAACACATTATATAGTATCTGGTGGAATTATTGTATGTTGTTGTAATACATACTTTAAATGCATGTCCTGTAGTATTGTGTAACAATACTAATACTAACAATAATAACAATTAAACATTCAAATCAATTTGAATGCATTCGTCTATTGGAACTAATGTAAAATGTCACTGGTCTATCATGTAATCTAATATATTAAATGTTGGAACAAGAGCAACTATGACCTCATAAAACACTGAAATTACACTGTATTACTAGCCTATTATGACCCTTATTTCTTGGTGACCTGTCAAAATAAAAGCGTGCTCTTCCCCTTTGCGTGTGTTTGCCCAAGCCTTGCTCTCAATCATTTCAATTCCTTAGCAAACATTCATCAG
>PIJE02000369.1:5733-8233 GCA_002895965.2 Coryphaenoides rupestris
ATACACACGCACGCACGCACACACACAGGCACACACATACACATACACACGCACACTTGCTTGCTAGACATTAGTCTGTGTTTATTATTGTCGACGGATCGCGCATTCCGGTGTTCTGATGCTCAGGCTGCAGTTCACTTATGGGACTCACGGGGGCAGTAATGAGAAGGCGTCTGATTGGTGCACATAGCACCTTTAAAGGCTGATCCATACTCCGCAAGAACAGAGAAATGTGTTCTCGCTCCCAGGGCTGCGAGAACAAAACGCAGCCCTGGTTCAGGAGTTCTCGCAGCTTGTTCTCGACACATCAGCCGGGCCGAACTTTTTTCTCGCGTCGTGAACCGATAACTATTGTGTGATTGGTCAATTAGAAGTGGGCGTGGTCAACGCGCTTTCCGCCAGGCGCAGAAGTTCGCTGCTGTGGGCGGGGCCTTTGAGGAGTTTCTCGCGAAGTATGAAATGTCGTGGTGGCCGAACTTTGGTGGCCGAAACGAACTTTGCTCTTGTTCTCGCCGCCTCGAGAACAAGAGCACATTTCTCCGTTCTTGCAGGAGTACGTATCAGCCTTAAGCCGACGGCTCTGTTAAACTCCCGCGGGGAAATCTGAGCGAACGTGGGAGATAAAGTTGACGGCGTATGAAAGAGTTTGCGTGACATCTGTGTGAGTCTGCGGGGGGAAAGCAACCGCAGCACCTGTTGTTGTTGTTGTTGTTGTTGTTGTTGTTGTTTGCGTTGTTGTGTTCGTACACAGCTGTTGCCGTACACATGTTTACCATGCCGACCGCATTGTTTGTTGATAAGGCGCACGGTTTAAACTTCACTTCCAGGATTTATGTTCAATTATTTTTTAACCTGCCGCAGATGTGATCGTACAGTCACGCTGCGTTGTTCTCTTAGCTTTGCATTTCCATTATGTGTGTGTGTGTGTGTGTGTGTGTTTGCGCGCGCGTGTGTGTGTGTGTGTGTGTGATATGATAGTCTACCTACTTGGTGGTTTGTACATGACGTGTGTGAAACCTTTGAAATAACCCTACATATGTTTCCTTCTGTGTTTATACACTCTAATGGTACCCATGGTGCCCAGGTTTGTGTGTGTGTGTGTGTGTGTGTGTGTGTGTGTGTGTGTGTGTGTGTGTGTGTGTGTGTGTGTCTGGCGAGTGACAGCTGGCTGGACCTTATTAAGCTGGTTGCCACATTCCTCGAACCCACCATTAAAGATGACCCCATGGCCTGCCCACACACACACACACACACACACACACACACACACACACACACACACACACACACACACACACAGTCATAAAAGGTGCTAGATTTATCCTTTTTTTATCCTCTCTTTGCTCAGGTCTAACTAAGGGGGGGGTTGGAGTTTTATATGTTTTAAACCAGAACAAACTTGTCTTGCCGTGGCTGCATTTCAAATGATTATTCATCACATTATATCAAATCATTGAGCGCAGACAGGTACATTTTTGTTGCATTAGTCAGTGATTAAGTACGTGTGTGCGTCTGTGTGCGTGTGCTTGTGTGATTATGCGTGTGTGTGTGTGCGCGGTGTGTGTGTCTGAGCGGGCAACAGGTTCAGATGCGGCCTCTCTGAGTGAACACGTACGTTTCACGACGGTCACGTTTCAGATGGTATATTTCTCTCTCTCTCTCTCTCTCTCTCTCTCTCTCTCTCACGCGCGCGCGCAGAACCAACAGGTTGCTTTAACTTCACACACCCCCTTTTCAAACTTTGCAGCACTCGACCAGTCACTCATCTGCTCTCTCTCACACACACACTCTCTCTCTCACACACACACTCTCTCTCACACACCCATTCACCTCCATCTTCACCACACGGCCACTGGGTTCAATACTACGACTACAACTACTTCTTTTTCCCTTTAAATCTGAATCGACTTTGGCTTCTTTTCTGTTCCCTATTCACTTGGATTACAGCAATTTGACTTTTAGGTTTAGTTTCAACCCGGCAAACTGCAAGGTCTGTAAACTGGATCAACTACACTGTGGAATAAAGACAGGATTTTGATTTCCTTTCTCTGGAGAGGTATGTAGTATCTCTCTCTGTGTGTGTGTGTGTGTGTGTGTGTGTGTGCGCGCGCGTGCATAAGTTGTCATTTGCGCTATACTCTCACGAGTTCTTCTTCATCGGGAGCTGGCTTGCTAAACTTTTGTCTGCCAGCGAGAGCGTCTACCTGAGCTCCAATTAGGGTGCGAGGGCTGACACATTAACGCAACGTGACGACATCCCTCCCGTTCCTCACCCGCTGCAGCCTGAGGTGTGCATTATCTCCGTGTCTCTGGGCATTAATTCCACCGCCTCTCGTCTCACCGCAGGGTAATTGTCTTCTAGCCTGTTAGCGAGGCGTTTAGTGTGCGAACGCGCTGTTCCGCTCAATCTACCCACAGCTCACCGCCGCTAACACATACACGTGTGCACACAGCGGCTGTGTGTCTGTGTCTGTGTTTTCTACTATTCAACTCTGCCACG